>BQNB010125260.1:8782-19799 GCA_026074375.1 Tanacetum coccineum | reverse complement strand
TTAGTAGTAAGCCGGTAGCAACTCACGGAGTCACGATATCTGGTATTTCCGACCAGACTTGATTCAGTTTAGGAGATGTTCGTTTCAACTTATATGTGGGCTTATGAGTTTTTTTTATTTCGGCTTATATTTCATAAGCCCTAATTTTATGGTTTATTTTGGGACTTATGGGCTTATATAAGTTTATCATATCATAATAAACTTATATAATCCCACAAATTTCTATATAAACCGGAAAATTGGGGCTTATATTTTATAAGCCGAAATCTAAGCTCATAAGCCATAGAAGCCGAAACAAACACCCTTATTAGTAACAAAATGATGCTTTGGGCAAAGGTTAAGAGTTGGTAAGATAATTGTTTGTAAGTTACCTATCAATGTTCTACTATTTTAGTAAAAAATGTTAACCATTTTGTCTATTTTATCTTAAACGTTTGTGATTTGTTTGTTTATTATCCACGATTGAACTTTGATTATTGGTCACGTGGTTGGTAAAAATGTATGATTAATAGAGAAGATGTTGTCACTTGATAAATAAAAATATTTAATTGGTCACGTGGTTGGTAAAAATGTCTCACTATAGACATATATCGTACTCTAGTTCATTGTTGGTGTGAATTTGGAGAGAGAAAATAAATAATACTAATTTACAAGTGATTTATGCATTAAGCATATATTTAGGCATGTGTTGTAGGTCTAAATATCATTACTCTTGTCTTAATTTGATGATTCATCGGTGCAAATAAAAATGTTATTTAAGTTCCTTCCATGTCTCTTATCTCAAAATAAGTTCCTTCCATCACTCAAGTTATAAAATACCATTTAACTCACATTTAACTTAATAAAACACACACACAAAAATCAGATAACTTCGGCGGGTAAATTTGACGCGAAGACTTATGGCTTAAGATGTGGTGTGGAGACATAGGTCAGTGTTATAGGACACCAGCCAACCTTATAACTTGGCCATACCGTGCGATCTTAATCATTTTTCATTTACTAACATGTGACGTGGTGGCATATTTGGAACTTCCGTAATAAAACTATCTTCGGTTCTGAGTCTCCATCAAAGACGGCTATCTTTTATGAAGTGCAATCGAGATCTTTCTACTGGTGTCGTTACAGATGTAAAGCTTATTTTAGTTGGATTGAGTGGCTTAAAAACCATCACCTTGTCACTTTGTAATTTTCTAGCTCCTTGCTAGTTTTTTTTCTCTCAATAAAATTTGCCGTTAGAAAAAAAACAATAGCTCAGTTTTAAATTTTGAAGACCATCGTAGTTTAACAAAAAGTAGAATGTAGAAAAGGAGAGTATTTTACTTTTCCTTCACTTCAAGCAAACGTAATGTCGTCTCTTGCACCAAAGTTTTTATTCTTTGGTAATGAATTAAAACTTGGTAATTTTGAATAGTAGATTGTCATAGAAAAATGAAAAGACGTTCAAGTTCTTGTAAATTTCTCAGCAATTAAAGATGATTCCTTTCTTATCTCTTGCCAGACTCTCACGCTCTACATAAATCACAATTGAAGTAGCTGCAAACAGTCAGCTGTACATACAGTGGCGGACGCAGGATTTTGAACCGCGTGTAGCACCGTTCTCAGCTCGCTTCGCTTCGTGGATATTTCGTAGTTTTAGTTGTCCCTTTACTAAAACTAGTTTTTGGCTCTTGAATTCTGGCAATTTCCTATAATATAGAGGTAATGACAAAGAATAACACAGAAGTATAGTTGAGAATTGATATGTTCGACTGGATTGATACGAGTTCGAGTCTCGGAAGGACTTTTCAAAACCTATTTGCGTGTAACATTTAACCTTTTTTTATACACGTAAAACATAGCAAAACTTAAAAAAATAAAAGGTTTATAAGTTTTTCTTTTGAATTTCATTTTTTGTATACGTTTTTTTACCTCCCTTTTGTGACATAATTTTTCACAAATGATTTTTACTCAAACAAGTTGTGTGATTGGAAAAGATTAAAGATATTAGCTACTTAACGCTTAAAACCAAGTGTTTTTACATGATTTTTCAAATCGATTAAAACGAAGCTTAAGAGTTAAGAGTTCAATGGTTCACTGGATCTTGACGCTTCAACTATAAACCTAAGATGTCTTAATTTTGACTTTGAAAGTTAGTTCTATACTTCTATGTGATTATTCATCGAAATATAGGATATGGTTTCTTTCGGGTTTTAGTGTTCTTTTTATCATTGCATACTTATCGATTAAGCGTAAAAGCTAAAATTACCACTACGAAGCGCCATAGGAACAATATAAATCGATAGAAACAATATAAATCTATTGAATCATAGATATAACTAGAAGCTTACACGGTATAAAGATACTACAGTAGAAACTCTATAAAATAATACACTTGAGACCACCAAAATTTATTAATTAAAAGAGTTATTAATTAATCGATAAATTAATAATTATTAATTTATATATTATTAATATTTTATTAATTTAGAGTATAACAAATGGTATTGAAGAAATAATTCTCTATATATTAATTACATATTTTTATTTAAATTATAGTAACAATGCATGTATATCAAATGAACGGCCCAATTTGAAAGAAACCTTCAATATCCCACAATTGCAAACTGCTTTCGTCATTGCGAACTGCTTTCGTCATGGACTATGGATGTTAGTGCAAATACAATTGCGAACTGCTTTCGGTCATATGTAAACTATCTGATCAAAACCGATAACATGACTCTTGAGAACTCAGATGAAGGTGGATGAAATCACTCAAGAACTCCCTAATTTGATCAAAGTGTTTGGTTATCGCAGATGAATGATGACGAAGATGTTCTGACTCAGAACCCAAATAAAATGTATTTGCACAGTTGTTGACTGATGAAGAAAAAGTTTAAAGCTGATATGTAGGTAGATTAAAAAAGATGATATCGATGAAGAAGAATGATGAAAGTTCTACAATGGAACCCTCCTTCGCGAAACAAGCTATTAAAGCGGCAATCCCATGAAACAATTTCTTGTATGAGCTATGATGAAAACAACACCTAGAAGTTGCCTTACCGAAAGCCTAAGGAAGCTAATTAGAGACCGAGATTCAAGGGAAATTGATTTCAACAAAAAACAAAAGACAATTGAGTCATTATTCAAAGAAACATTCATAAATCAATCATGTAAATATGCATAGTACATTATATAGTAATTATTAATTTATATTTTATATGGGAGTCAAGAAAATTATCAAAAATGTAATAATCTTAAAATTTAAAGCGATTATTAATTTAGGCACCCATCCCCCGAGTCAGGGACCGGCAAAAAATATTATCTTTAAGAAGTTTATTAACTAATCGAGTAATGATTTAATGTATAAAGATACTACTTTATTTACGAATAGCCATATAAAGAATAAAAAATATAAAAATATAAAGGGGAAACTTGTTTAAACAAATACCTTAGTCTATAGCTACTCACATCTATGCAATAAAAAAATACCACTAAAAGTAAAATAGGACAAAAACATCACTGTTCATCTTCTATCTCACTCGTCTTTCTTTTTTCTCCAAAAACACAACGCAAATACAACTTTCTCTCTAAAATGGGTGTAGCACTCTGAAAAAATAAAATAAAAATCACAAAAATCATACTACGTCATCAGCAATCGTGTGTGGCACGTGCCACAGGTGGCTCGGGCATAGGTCCGCCCCTGAGTACATGTTTTTTCTATAAAAGGATTGATAATGATACGTAATTATAATGTGCAAAATGACTTAAAAGAGAAACGCTAATATAATCAGTTTTTCCATTAACTATTTCTACAAAGATTGTTTAAACAGAACTTAAAATTTAGACACTCGTTGCCAAACCTTATATTAAAGCTAAACGTTTCAAAAAAACTTGTGGTCAAACATTATAAGAATGTTGTTTGTGACATGCCTTGGATCCTCATGGGAGACTTGAATGTAGCTCTTAATATGGAAGACATCTACTCGGGGTCATCTTCCATGAATTCAGCCATGTGTGATTTCAAGGATTGCGTGGCCAATATTGAGGTTTTGGATATAAATTGTTCGGGGCTTCATTTCACTTGGAATCAAAAGCCAAAAGGTGGAAATGGTGTGCTTAAGAAATTGGATCGTATTATGGGCAACTTGGATTTCATTGATAAGTTCCCCGAAGCTTATGCCATGTTCTAACCTTATAAGATTTCGGATCACTCCCTGGCTGTTCTAAGGATTCCAAATCATATATCTCCTAAACCTAAACCGTTCAAGTTCTTTAATTTTCTAACTTCTAAAAATACGTTTATGGAGGTGGTGGAGGAGGGCTGGAATTCGAATGTGGAAGGTCATAACATGTTCAAGGTTGTTTCTAAGCTCAAAGCGTTGAAGAAACCATTGTGTAAGCTGCTCCATGATCAAGGAAACATTCATGAGCGTATGAACAAGCTTAAACATGAGCTTGATGAGGTTCAAAAGGCCTTGGATGATAATCCGGCTGATTCTTTTCTTAGGGAGGAGGAAGCCGTGTATCTTCAAGCCTTTAATAAAGCTAAGTTGGACGAGGATCGATTTTTGAAACAAAAAGCGAAAGTGGAGTGGTTAGAGGCAGGGGATGCTAATTCGCCCTACTTCCATAAATCTATCAAAAGTAGAAACCAAAGATGCCGGATTGATGTTATCTTAGATAACGTTAATGTCAAAGTTTTAGGTGCTCATGTTCCTGATGTCTTCGTATCCCATTATGAAGAGTTCCTTGGGACTTCTATGGTGTGTGACGACTTGGATATAGAAGACTTGTTCCATAATCAAGTCTCGGATATATGTGCTAGTAATATGGTTCGTGATATTACCAATGAGGAAATTAAGACGGCTATGTTTGACATTGGAGAAGACAAGGCGCCTGGTCCCAATGGGTATACGTCCGCCTTCTTTAAAAAGGGGTGGAATATTGTTGTTTATGATGTTTGCAATGCGGTTCGGGATTTTTTCTCTAATGGGCAGCTCTTGTAAAATTCTTGTTGAAAAAACAAAAAACAGAATTGGTGATTGGAAGAATCAGTCGCTATCTTTCGCTGGGAGGCTTCAATTAGGTAAGTCCGTTATATCATCTATGCATGTCTATAGGGCCTCGGTTCTTCTCATTCTAAAAGGTATTATTTACGACATACATCAGCACATTCGTGGGTTTTTATGGTGTAATGGTGAGTTTAAACGTGGTAAAACGAAGGTGGCTTGGGAGGATATTTGCCTTCCTAAGCGTGAAGGCGGTCTTGGCCTCAGAAGCCTAGATGTTTTTAATATTACCCTAATGACTACTCATATTTGGAACATTGTATATAATAAAGAGTCGTTATGGGTTCGTTGGATTCACACTTATAAAATAAGAGGGCGTACGTTTTGGGATATTCCTTTGAAGTCGAATCTAAGTTGGGGCTGGTTGAAGCTCTTACAGATTCGTGATATTGTACAACCGTGGTTTTGGAAAAAGGTTGGTAATGGTTTGTCTACTTCAGTTTGGTATGATATGTGGTGTCCTCAAAGTCCGCTTATTAGGTTTCTTTTGCCTTGTGACATTAATAGAGAAGGATTCCACCTTCAAAATTGCGTGGCTGATATGATAGCAGATGGAGAGTGGATTTGGCCCCAGTCTTGGTTACTTAAGGCCCCTAATTTAGGGCTGATTCCGGTTCCAATATTAGAGCACTCGCGTCCTGATCAAGCCCAATGGTGTGAAACTAATGGTAATCTGGTGGAGTTTTCTGTTTCGAGAGCTTGGGAGGCTCTTAGACCGAGAGGAAATGAGGTTTTATGGCATCGAATGGTTTGGTTTTCTCACTGCATCCCGCGGCACGCATTTCACTTATGGCTTGTAATGAGGGGTATCCTCAAGACGCAAGACAAACTTAGGCAATGGGATGTTGGTATTGGCACAGATTTAAACCTGCTAGGAAAGTCCATTATGTGATACTCAAATGGACACGCATGCACATCTTTTCTTTGAGTGCTCCTTCTCTTCGAAGGTTTGGTTGTATGTGCGTCGTCTCGCGAATATGGAGCTTGTCCCCCTATTACGATCGATATTGTTATACATTTGCAGCCTATGTCTCACAAGCGTACGGTTCGAAGCATCATTGGTAGATTAATTTTGGCTGCTACTTCATACGTTATTTGGTTGGAGAGAAATAACCGCTTGTTTAAAAAGGTTAAACGCTCTCCCGAAGAAATTCGTGATGTTATCATCGTTACGGTTCGATTGAAGCTGTTGACGTTCCGTTTCAAGAATAAAGTGATGGTGCAACAATTGCTATCACAATGGAAGATGCCTACTAATTTTAGGCTTTATGGATATTGATGTCTTGGCATGAGTTGGCTGTTTTTTTATTGGCTATTTTCTTACAGTTAGACTTAGTTTCATTTGTGGCATGTCGCAAATGAGTGTTTGGTAATTCAAGCTTAGCTTGAGGTTAATGTCGCACCTCAGCCACATTTCATTGTACTTAACTTTCTTGTGATTAATACAATTTATCGGGGTAAACTTTTAACCAAAAAAACATTATAAGGTGCAATATGTATTATCACTTCTAATCATATCGTAGGCCAATCTAGTGAATTGGCATGACAAACATATATTTTTAACCATTCAGAGCACACGATATGAGGTGTCATAAGAAAGATTAGAGGCCATTGGTGTCGTCTTATGCACGAAATCATACCAGACCCTTAGTTATAAGGCTCTGCACCAAATTCACCAGGTCACCGGTTTTTTTTAACTTGTATTTTATTTTAAAAATTATGAAGCTCAAAGGTGTTTTACAACTTGAGTGATGAGAAATGTTGTTTTTGGATTAAGTTAAAAGTTATTGGGGGGAAAAACTAAAGTGACAACACTTTTTGTTATAACACCCTCGAATAAAATTTATCCACTGAATCTTGTTAAAATATGCAAATTGTTGCAAAAAATGATTTTATTACATTTTCTAACCGTTTTATAAAAGGATAAAATAATAATAGCATGTGGTATTTACACTTTAGACGGAGGAGTTGGTGGCATGAGGCATGTTGTCATGTTTGTTTTGTTGTTTATTTCTTGTTTTACTACTTTTTGCTTATTTATTTCTGTCACTTCATTTTTAGGTTATAGTTTTTAATGCTCACATTCCTTTGTTTATTTCTTTTTGTAAGTTTCTAACGAAAACAAAATCCCTTTATTATAGTCCACTTATGGATATGTCCTAAAACCATAAATGTAACATCTTCTGCAATGAGAGAAAATTGCACGCGTTTTTGTCCACCTGACACCACCTGCACGTCTTTATTGTTACGGAGTTTAGAATCGACGTGTCTTGAAGCCAAATTTCGCAAGACTTGGTCGTGTAGACGATTGAGTCATAGAAAGTTTGTTGTGTGTGTTTAATATAGAGTGAATGTTTTTTGAATATAAAAGTTGGAAATAAAAAAAGTGAAGAATCGATGAGAATTAGGTTGAAATGGAAAGAAATGGTAGTGTAGTATTTGTCACCCCCATTTCCACAATTTTTGTAAATAATTTGAAGAAATGAGTTTTTAATTTTATTTTTTGTTTTTTGCTTTTATTTTTCTATTATTTTGAAATCACGGTAGGGTCAAATTCGAGCCAAGACTAAAAATTACATACTCATCCGACCCTATTTGAATTTCGGTTACTCGGGTTCGGGTCAACTCGGGTCGAGTTCATTCGGGTTCGGGTCAACCCGAAAATGAGTACGATGTAATAAAAAATGCCTTTTTTTTACTCTTTTAAATAGAAAATTTATATTAAAAAAAAAAAAAAAAAATCGGGTCGACTCGAACCCGAGTTAGCAAAACCTTTTTAACTCGATACTCAACCCTATCTAGCATTCGGGTTACTCGGTTCACCCGAATACAATTTTTTGACCCGGGTAACCCGACCCTAATAGGCTTAATCGGGGTCGGGTCCGAATAGGCTTAACCCGACCCGAGTAACCTGACTCGAAAAAAATGATGGTGCAATTATTGTATTATAATCGCTCTTTATTTGTAGTTTTTCAAAGGAAGAAAAATATTTCGTGATTATTTTTTATTTCAATTCTCTTGTGTTACCAAACAATAGAATTCAACACATTTCTCATTTAATTCGATTTATCTGAGTTCTATTCTCTACTTCATTTCTAATCTCTGAAATTTTCTCTATCAAACGTGCCCAGGGTATATAAATGCTAAGGCACAAACATTTTGAGTGTGAAATCAATTGATGAAGTGTGCAAATCAGCTTCCTTTTTAATTACATTAAGTTTATGGCAGTGTCAGAGCCAGAGAGTTTTTCGTGAAAGGGCCGAAACGATTCCAATTTCAAAACAGAAAATTTTGATCGGAAAAACATTTATATTAATTAAATAATACGTAGTATCTAATGTAAGTATGCCTTATTTGTTGGGCTATATGGGGTGGGAGGGCCAAACCAACATATCTAATTTTTTAACACATAAAATGTGAACCAGACTATATTAGCAGGCTTAATTGTAGGGGGCTAGGACCCTTCCCGGGGCTGGCCATTAATTTCGGTGGCCCGGGTCCTCGGTAACAAAAAAAATTGGTCTATCAAAGTTTGTACTGGGATCAAGTAGCTGAATATCAAACAGATTATATTGGTCTATGTCATACGTGTCTTAAAGTTAGTAAATATATGGTTAATAGTATATTCACGGCCATTGCTTTTGTAAACATATACTGAAAGTGCACATGTTAGATAGTTAGATCTAGATTCATTTGTCAGTTTTTCAGTTCGCCTTTGGTGAGTTTAGAAGTAGAATCTGGTGAAAAGTGCACATGTCAGATGATGGTTTAAGTATGTACCAATATATAGAATTATGTCCAATACTATAAAAACATCTTCGGAGCGTTTAGTCTTTAGTTACATTTGCTATGCTTTAAGTGAGTTAGTTAAGAGGCATCTTTTGATAACCTAGCTGAAACAAGGTCGGAGAACGAAGAATGTTTCTCAATAAGATCAGAATAAGATAGAGTACTTCAGAACAATCAAGATAAACATAACCAAATTAGCAACTAATTATCATTGTAATGGAAAGGGTCTTAAATAATCTGAGTTTACATCAAACAAAGGTGAGAAACTTATTATATAAAATTTGAATTTAAAAGCAAAACTAATTATTATTTTTTTATGCATTTGACAAAGAAACAAATTTTGATCGAGATGTATTAGCGAGTACCTGCATATAGCGGTTGGATTTTATATCGTTAAATTGTTAAATTTGCGATATTGTGATTAGGTATTTCGGTTAAGTTCGCATGCATTGAGATAACTGTGAGGAAATTAGTAGACTAATTTAGTGGAATAGTAACATGCATTCAAATAGTTGCCACATTGTTAGTCGTCATGCATTAATATCTTATTGACATTGTCATGTTTAGAGAAAATTAGTGGTCGGTCTAGCTTAGCGAATAGTTGTTAAGAGCATAATAATTATTAGACTTTGGTTCATTTTGAGAGTTTTAAGCAAGATCATAATTTGAACATTTTCTTTTTATATCTAGTATTAGATATAGAATTAACTGGATTGCTGGTTAGATATTACTTAAAAATATAAGTATGTTGTTAAACACTAGACTAAATCATAAATGATCACATAGCTTAATCCAAACCGGTAACTATATGGTATGCGGGGAAGGTGAATACTTTACGGGCAATAAACCATACACAACAGGCAATGTCGCAAAATAAGCTTACAACGATATAAAGTTTTAGCTAGCTACTCATTGTTAGGACCCGGCAACGCAAGCAAAGACGTACACAAAAAACTCATCCATATGACTATATGTTCATATTAACATAACATTATTAGTACATAATATTACATATATAAAAGTTAATGTTACCTGTATAAAAAGAATTTATCATATAAAGTTTATATACAGTCTTTTCTATGGAAATAGAATAACAAATTAAAGGTTTGGTGTATACTGCACAACAACAAAAAAGACATTTCCTCAATTCATATATTCCATATTTTCCTTATTTTATCACCTTAGGGGAAGAACTTACAGATTTCGCAGAGTAATTAATCAAAATGTCTTCTGCGGGGCCTACTACTGTTCACGGGAACTGGGCTCTCTCCGGTACCGGGAGATTCCCACTTTGCAATATCTCCATCAAATGAAGAACTAACAAGCATTGGATAATGAGGGTGCCAACTACAGTCTCGTACGGTTGATTTATGGTGCACAAGTCTTGCAGCTTGGGCTCCGGTCACCTGCAAATGGTTAACACAAGCTGAATGAGGGAGATGCAAAAAAAAAAAAAGAGGGTGTTATTACTATGTCTATAGGGGGCTTATTTTGACACATTTACTTAAGCATGGGTTGATTTGGACTGTGTTTTATCAAAAAGATTTAAATTCTCCCCCGGGTTCCATATTTGATGCATACAACCTCCTGAATCGTCTTATTAGCACGCACATATATGAAAAGTTTTCTTCTGACATGAAAGTGCTAGCGGGTCAACCCAGCCGATCCTCGACCCCAAACCCTTTAACCTCCTACTTTAAGGTGACCCGTCTTGACCCAACCCACCCATCAACTGCTAACAATCTTGAATTGGTTTTATAGTTGACATCACATCTTAAAATTTCAAAACAAGAATTGTGTCATTTTGAGGTTTCTCATTTTATTGTTTTGTCACTCTGACACATGTTAAGTGTGTGTGCATGCAGAAGCTCTGAATGCTTGAGAAAGAGAGATGGCATTTATGTCGACACGAAATTTAGTTCAACAGCATGGTAATGAATTATAGTGAGTAAATACAGTTTAAAGAGGGAGATACGTACCAAATCATAAACATAAACACAAGAATCATGAGATCCAGTATAAATGTACTTCTGGCCAGTGCTGCAAAATCATACACAAGGGACCGGTTAAGTATATAGTTAAAAATATAGCAAAATCCCAACTCCTCCCAAGCCAACCACATCTTCCTACCTTCTTTTCGTCCAAAAAGTTATTCACTTCTCAATTTAGCAATTTTGAGA
>BQNB010125259.1:0-19799 GCA_026074375.1 Tanacetum coccineum | reverse complement strand
AATCACGTAAGTAATCTTGATCTCCAACCAATCTTTATCCTTTCTTCTATCTTTATCCATTCTCTTTTGACAGTAGAAACTCTTTCAGCAGTCTTAATCTTTAAGCAGTTATAACTTTTGTACTAGCCGCATTAACTTAGCACCAGCAGTAGTAACTTATACACCAGCAACATTAATTATGTACAAGCAGTAGTAACTACTTAGAATATTTTCTTTAATCTTCACCAGCAGTAATAACATATACTAGCAGTAGTAACTATGAACTAGCAGTACTAACTACTTAGCATATTTTTCATTAGAGTTAATGAATAGCACTAACTTTAGGTTAGCAGCAGTAACACAAACCTTAGCAGCAGTAACTTCAAGATCATCAAGAAGTCTTTTAATCCCAACAGATAACTCACATCAAACTTTGTAGAATAACCAAAAACAAGGGAACGCGCAAGCTATGGTTACCACTCCTACTGATGGAAAGGTGTCTTTTAGATCACTTCCTTTGTATGAACGTTGTTTTACTCGCCATGTTGGTCACTGTACGATCAAGTGCCATAAGTGTGGAAAGGTTGGGCATAAGGCAAGGTACTGTAAGGAGAAGAATGTTGCCACAAGTGAAAATGCTCTGCCCATTCTGACTTGTTATGATTGTGGTGAGCAAGGTCATACCTAGAAACGATTACCAGAAAGGTTAGCTTAGAGAAGTTAAGAGAAGTTTATGGTCGAGCTTATGTTATTAAGGATTGAGGAAGACGAAGGAGTTTGAATGTGGTTTTATGGTAGTTTCAGTTCAATAAACCCGCTCTGCTTTTGTTCTTATCGATTCGGGTTCCGTTAGGGTTTTGTGGCTACTCGATTTCAGTACCATGCTTGTAGTCGATATGGATCAAAATAGGAGTTGTTATGAGGTAGAGTTAGTGATGGTAAGGGTAGTTAGTGACGAACATATTTAGAAGTTTCACTTTGAATTTAGGTGAACCATATTTTTGAAATCGATCTTATGCGATAAGCTTGGTACGTTTAACGTCATAATTAGTATGGATTGGCTTGTCAAGCACGATGTCGTTATCGTCTGTGGCGAGAAAGTTTTTTGTATACTGTACAAAAATAAGATGTTGATAGTCGAAAGCGATAAGGGCGTGTCTCGGTTAAAGGTCATATCTTGTATTAGGCCTGACAAGTACATCGAGCGAGTTTGTCAGTTTGTTTGTGGCACACGTGACGGAAAATAAGTCAAGGATAACGATACTGGATTCATGATTTTCCATGAGTTGTTTCTTAGGAGTTGCCAGGCTACCACCGACCGACGGAAAGTAGAATTTCGAATTGATCTAGTACCAGGGGCTACACCTGTTGCACGTGCACCATATAGATTGGCACCGTCTGAGATGAGAGAGTTGTCGGTACAATTGCAAGAGCTGTTGGAGAAAGGATTTACTTCGTTGAGTCTTTCACGTGTGGAGCACCGTAGTTGTTATGAAAAAAAGAAAGATGGCTCTTTAGAATGTGTATAGTTATCGCGAGTTGGAGTTGAACAAGTGATGACAGAATCGTTATCCTCTTTCGAGAATCGACGATTTGTTTGACCAACTGCAAGGTATATCTTTTCGACGCGTGTATTATATGATCGATCTGCGATGAGCGATATCACCAGTTACGTATTAAAGAAGAGGACATTCCAATTACCACATTTAGAACTCGGTATGGTCACTTTGAGTTCCAAGTATAATTTTTTTTACCGTTTGGATTGACTAATGCGCCTACTGTGTTTATGGACTTGATGAACCGAGTATGCAAGCCATACCTTGATAAGTTCATCATAGTGTTCATCGATGATATTTTGGTTTATTCCAAGGATGAAGAAGAGCATGGGAAGCATTTGAAGATTATTTTAGAGTTGCTTAAGAAAAAGAGATTGCACGTCAAGTTTTCAAAGTGTGATTTTTGGCTAGATTCGGTACAATTTCTGGGTCATGTGATTGATCATAGTGGTGTTCATGTTGTTCCTGCCAAGTTCGAAGCTTTAGAGTTTGGGCTGCACCAAACGGACGGCACGGAGGTGGGGGCAATTTCTTGGATTGATGGTTACTATCGAGTTTATGAGGTTTTTCTTTGATTTCTACGCGCAGACTAAAGTTGATCTCAGAAAGATAAGAAATAGAATGGGGAAAGGATGAATGAGAATAGCTTTTTCAGACAAGAAGTAGAAGTAGTGTAGTGCACGATCTTAGCGATACTCGAGGGAACGAAGATTTGTGGTATATTATGAGCATTACTAAAGTTATGGAGCCGTGTATGCAAAGAGAGAAAGGGTTGTCGTGATATTCGGTTTCTTCTGGTCTGGGATAGATTCTACTCTCGCTTAACATGTGTTGTGGTAGCGTATGCTTCTAGACAATGGGAAAGTTCCAGAAGAGAATTACACTACTCACGACTTGGAGTAGGAGCCGCTGTTTCGCCCTTAGTTATGGAGACATTATTTGTTTGATGGAACGATAGTACGAAGTGTGGTTTTCACCAATCACAAGAGCATACAATATATTTTGAATCAGAAAGAGTTAAACTTGAGACAATGGAGGTGGATTGAGTTGTTGAGTGATTATGATTATGAGATACGGTATCATCCCAGAAAAGCGAATGTTATGGCTGACGCCTTAAGTCGGATAGAAAGGAATAAGCCATTGCGTGTTCGAGCTTCGATGATGACTGTTCACAATGATCTACCAAAGCAGATTCGTGAAGCTTAGGAGGAAGCGATGAAAGGAGAGAATGTGACGGCAGAAAATTTGGGGAGACTGATTAAGCAAATATTCAAATTTTGCCCTGATGGAACACATTGTTTTAGGAATCGTGTTTGGTTGCCGTGATTTAGTGGATTAAAAGATTTGGTTTTGCATGAATCTCATAAGTCTAAGTATTCCATCCATCCGGGATCGGACAAGATGTATCAATATTTGAAGCCGTTGTACTGGTGGCCGAATATAAAAGCTGATATTGCCACGTATGTTAGTAAGTGTTTGAATTGTGCGAAGAACAAAGCTGAGCATCAGAAACCGTCTGGGTCGCACAACAACCTGAGATTCCAGTCTGGAAGTGGGAAAGGATTACTATGGATTTTGTGAGTGGACTGCCAAGAACGCCGAGTGGGTATGATACGATTTGGGTTATTGTCAACAGACTGACCAAATCAGCCCATTTCCTACCAATGAAGAAAATGGATAGTATGGAGAAACTCACGCGACTTTACTTGAAAGAGATAGTGTGTAGGCATGGTGTTCCTGTTTTGATTATTTCGGATCGAGATAGCCATTTTACGTCAAGGTTTTGGAGATCGCTTCAGGAAGCGTTAGGGACGAATTTAGATATGAGTACCGCTTACCCCCCTCAAACAGATGGTCAAAGTGAGAGGACTACACAAATGCTGGAAAATATGTTGCATGCCTGTGTGATCGACTTTGGAAGTAGTTGGGATCGCCATCTGCCATTGGTCGAGTTCTCGTATAACAATAGTTATCACGCAAGTATTAAGGTTGCACCATATGAAGCTTTGTATGGACGAAAATGTAGATCACCTGTATGTTGGAGTGAGGTTGGGGATAGCCAACTCACCGGTCTAGAATTAATCCGTGATACGACCGAGAAGATCGTCCAAATTAAGAATCGTTTGTTAGATGCCCGTAGTCGCCAGAAAAGTTACGCAGTTAGGAGAGCTAAGCTGTTAGAATTTGAAGTTGGTGATATGGTACTGCTCAAGGTATCGCCATAGAAGGGCATTGTGCGTTTTGGAAAGCGCGGAAAGCTAAGTCCACATTACATTGGGTCATTCAAGATTCTAGCTAGAGTTGGTCATGTAGCTTACACGTTGGAGTTGCCTAAAGAGTTGAAAGGGATTCATAATACGTTTCATGTTTCGAATCTTAAAAAGTGTTTAGCGTAAGGCGATATTGTTGTTCCGATAGATGAGATTCAACTTGATGATAAGTTGCATATGATTAAATAGCCAGTGGAAGTTGTTGATAGAGTACTCAAGCAACTTAAGCAAAGTAGGATACCTATTGTTAAAGTTTGTTAGAATTCACAAAGAGGTCTAGAATTTACTTGGGAACGTAAGGATCAGATTAAGAAAAAGTACCCTCATCTCTTTACAAGTAAGGACATAGCGAGGAAAGCGGATAAGTCAAACTGAGCACCGGGACGGCGCTCCCTAAAGGAGGGGAGAATGTAACAACCCGAGCTTCAGGTCAACGTCTATCCCGAGCTAAGATAATTATTTTTGCTACGTAAATAATTATAGTCGTTTATACTATATAAGGTTTGATGAGAATTTCCATTTATAAGGTAATTTCATGCCGTGATTGAATTTCTATTTGTTTTAAGCATCTAAAAAAGTTAGAAAAAATTATTTTGTTGCTCCGAGAGCATAAATATGTTCTTTTTACATTTTATGGTGTTTCCCCGAGTTTTTGTAAAAACCATGTTTAAATGTCGTGTTTTACGAGGTTTAACGATTTATTAAACGTTTTAAAGAAAAATTAGTGGGACATATTTAAAATAATTATAAAATTGGTGTGACCCGAGTCTTTGGTCGATTTTAAATAAAAGAAATAAAGCTTTGTACTAGTTTTAAAAGATATTAAGGATGGAGGGACCTAAATTGCCAAAATACCAAAGATGTTTTCTATATAAAGCGCGCACACACACACATAATAAACTTTTATGAAAATTTTATCCTCCTCCTCCTCCTCCTCTCTTTGCTCTCTTCGACCGGACACCACCCACAAACACCCTATTTTTGATCAATTTACCCACATGCAATTAAATCAAATTATATCATATTAATCCTTGTTTCAAGAGCTACAAAACCCACTAATAAAACCTCACATGTAATAAGATTTGAAGAAGTTGAATTTTTGGTTGGTTCTTGGTATTTTCATGTAATAAGGGGTGTTTAGATTAGTTAGATTGTGGTTATTTTTAAGTTGGTTGTTTGAAAAAGGTTTTGTTGTTGGTCTTTGGGTTGCGTTCGATTTAGAAGCCAATGGGAAGCCATATTTTGATTTTCTTGATAGCATTGTAAGCGTCTAATTATGTTTCTTGTTTGATTAAAGTGATATATTGCGTGTATTATGATTATTGCTAGATGATTCAAGTGCGGAAAATATTGAAAGGTGTTTTGCTATTGGCTAAGGTTTGATGGTTTTGGTATAATTATAGACTAGTTAAGCGTATTTTGATAGTCGGATTATGTCAAAAATGTCGTTTTCATGGGTTTTGGGTTGACCATGTTTGACCAGAAAGTTTGACTTGACCGCAGCGAGTCGAGAAATTTTTTGAAAGGTATTTTTGATAATGTTAAGTGATAGTGTTCGCCCTAAGCTCCGTTTCGCTAGGTGGATCGTCACGTAACTCTTAATAACGAACGTTTTACGGCCGAGTCAAGTTTGGGTAATTTTGGGGTAAAAAGTCAACTACGAAGTTTGACTTTTGAAAGTCAAACTTACGTAAACTTTTGCATAATGTCTATAATGAGCAAAGGGTTCGTAATGTGAGTTAATTGGTAACGAAATATGAAGTTTGGATTGTATTATCCTTACTTTCGGTAACTTTCTAAAGAGGGAAACTTTATGGAAAATGTTGGAATATTGTTAAGTGCGTCAAAGTGAAATGTTTTGTGTCGCACTTGGAGATTGTAGTATATGATCGTATATATAATATAGAATATAAATAAATAATATATATATATATATATATATATAAATATGTATATATATATATATACACCAGTAAGCAATATAGATTTAATATACTTTTAGTCAATTTAACTGCTATATATACATATTATATTATATAGCTCGCGTTAAGAACGTGAAGCTATTTGTGGTATTGATTTGGATCATTTGCTTAAGGTGAGTTCCCGAGCCGGTGAGTTCATAGCCTCACATTTAAATCTTTTAATTGTTTTTAAACCCGCGAGGGGGATACATGTTTGCTTTATAAAATCAAACACATAAACTTTTATGGTATGCTGGACCCGATTACGAGATTGTTTCCGTAAGTTGCTATTGTCGAAGTCCCTTATTTCATGAACCGTTAATTGCCTTGTGAGGTGAACACTAATGTATTAAATAGATCTATTAGGTTTGACATCCTTGTCCGGGGTATGAATCCGTTGGTGAGCACCCTGAAACGAACATTTTGTATTTAGAAAGTAGTAGGTATATGGCAATAATACCTTATTTTGGGGCACTCTAACATATGAAATACCATATGTACTATTAACGTTCGGTGTCGTGAGCTTATTGCGTAAAATAAAATAAGTTGCTATACATTTCATTCGTTGCTTTGTTTTCCCGAGAACTAATTATGTGTTCAAAGATTATTGCTTATTAATTATTTTAAACTCTATGAATTTCACTCAACATTGTTGTTGACGTTTTAAACATGTTTTAAACCAGGTAACCAAGGATGAAGGAAACGATGGCGTGGAGGTGTCGTGCGTGTGATGGATTTGGTGAAAGACTACTTGTGTGTTCCGGTCTTTCAAAAACAACGTCTTATGTTGTTCTAAAAACAATGTCTTATTTTGAAACAATAGTTTTTCAAATGATGTAATGGTTGTGGTTGCGATTATGTGGGGACCTAAAAGCATTTTAACTCTGATTAATAATGGAACATGTGTTTGTTAAACGTCTCATTTGGGTCGTTTTCTATTATCTTGGTGAATGGTGGTATTTAGTAACATCCAAATGCTAAATCTACTGCGTAATCCAATGTACGTTGGATGAGGGTGTTACACCTATCATACACATATGATACACACAACACAAGATATACAAGATGAATGATTAACACAAACGTGATGACACAACTAAACTATTAACACTTGACGCTTGACGTCTTCGTAAGTGTTCTTCACTAAAGAGTGGAATGAGTTGATCACTTGTAATGGATTATGTAACAAGTATAATGATCAAAGAATATAAAAGATAAAAGATGTATGTGAAAAATATTTGTCAAGAGTTGTATAAAATGAAAGCTTAAGGTTGCTATTTATAGGCAATCCTTTGAAATTAAAATCTATCCCAAACAGCTAGTTCATGCGACTCACGGATCCACCGTACGCTGGATCCGTCCCGTGTATTAGGTGGATCCGTGGGTGGAGCTGGGACATGATTTTTCATTTTGTGATTAACCCTAAATCTATACAAAATATTGTTTTGTACTTAATAAAACTAGTTTATTATATTCTTCTAGAACAAAATATTTCTCATCACCAATAAGGAAAGATTTTCTAGATTTGGAAGATTTGGAAAGATTGTTTCCACTTATGGTTAATCTTATTTTGTCTTACATGATTAATATAACTAGCTTATAATTAATCACGTATTAATTTAAATTATTTGATTAGAAAAAGTTTATGCAAAGGATAATATTTTTTTTTGATCATTAACTCTGTTTAATAATGCCATATTCATACTGTAAGTGACTTTTCGTCGTCAAGTAAACTTTCGACTAAATAACTTGTTTACCTAAACATTTACGTAGTATGACATTATATTTGTTATTATCAAAACATGAATATCATTAAATATAAATATCGTTTTTGTGCGAATATTTGTATTAACATATTTCATTTCTAAAAAACGTAACATGACAACAACAAAACGAATTAATAACACACAAAAAAACTATATATTATAACACCCCTATTTTGACATATATAGCAGCGGAAGCTAATCTGGGGTATTATTTTATAGTACAACAGTCATAATCATAGAAAACGAATCGTAAAGAGACGTTTTTGGAAAATTTAGTTATCATTCATTTATTCATCAGAGTTTTACAAGAAGAGGGATCCCAAAATCTAGAAATATAAAGTTTGAATGATAACAGTTTAGCCATCTTCAAGTCTGTGCCATAAGATGCTCAGTTACCTGAGATAAACATGCTAAAAAGTCAACACAAAGGTTGAGTGAAATTCATAGGTTTATGTTAAACAGTTTGAATACAAGTTTAATAGTGGGTTACGTTGTTATACACCTATAAGTGTAATAATTGCAATGAGTATAATTATTATAGAAAATAGTATTATTGCCCTAAGCCCATGACACCGAGACCTTGAGATAATCAATAATCACAAAAAGTTGCCCCAACGGATGCCTTTGCCAAACACCTACATAGTGATTCAAATGAAGTGCGTTTGGTTACCAGAAAGTATAGTTACACCAACGGGGGAGTTCAGTCCCAAATAGATCTATTCACAGCGTTCGCGCTTACTCCAAAAAGTAATTAACGGTTCATGATAGTGAGGTCTTAATGGCAAAAGTAAGGACTTAGACAGTAATATATCAGGATAACATACAGTTGGAAAAACACTCGTATTCATGGTTTATAGCATGTATCCCCCTCGCGGGTTTATGAAAACATTAGAAGATTTAAAATGCGAGGCTATGAACTCACCTTAATAGGGGAAATCTGATTGATGGGAAAAGTATATCAAGTGAAAGTAACGGCTTCGTCACGCAACCTGGGGTAATATGTTAAGTCTTAGTGTGATGGTTTATGTTTCAAAACTTTACAAAGTTTAAGGTATTACTTTGATTTATTAATTTATGAAAATATTGTATCACTGTTCGGGCTATCATAATCTAGATGCCATGTAGTATCGTTTGAGGAGTCAGGGCACTTTAAATCGTAAACCCAACAAACTCGTCAAAACAAATACTCAAATGGAACCCCTCACATAAAATTCCCTAGTAACGTGATACGATAAGATTTTAAGTTTCTTCGAAATAATGCGTCGATTTATGATTAATAACGATAAATGTGTCAGGTTTTAATAAAATCAAGTTTTATAATACTAATATATATTTTTATAATTTATATAAAAATATTATATCTTATATTTTTAAGTTTGCTAAATTGGCAATATATACCCTTGGTTTATAAACTTTTATAACTTTAGTCCTTTATATATAATTTAAACCTTTAACTTTGAAACTTGGCAAAATAGGTCCTTATAGTTATAACTTTAGAATAATGACATTTTCAGCCCCTTTAGTTATAAATTTCAGAAAGTTACAATATATACCCCTAGTGGCGGAGCTTGACCGTCTTGATTGGGGGGGCCAAAAAATTTCGAGAATAAAATGTAACATTCTTATATAAAATATTACGAGAAACTAAACTAATAAACTACCAATACTGACTAGACAAAGTAAAAATTGGTAAACTATTTATCACTCTTGAAAGCTTTATACATTCATGTGTAGTTAAATTATTATAAATAAAACTAATTTCTATTAGAGAAAAGAATAGCAAACCATGAAAAAACAACAACTATGCAGGTTTCTTTTTATTTCAAACTTAGACTTTTTCCATATGTACCAAGTTTTTAAGATGCACAAGATGTAAAATACTATTATAAATCCTTGTATCCATATAAATAGCTAACTGGGAGCAAAATATTAGGGGGGCCAACACCCCTTCTAGCCCCTATTAACCTTCGCCATTGTTAGTGTTAGCCTTAATTTTATAAGTCGAACAAGAATGTTATCGGTCTTATTAGTCGTAATTAGTCTTGTTAAGTAATAGGCTAGTCGGGTTCAAGCCATGGAGTTATGGAAACTTGAGGGTTGAGGAGTAGTGACCATTGTTGCTCTATACTCTGGAGGTTCAATGAGCTTTGCATTGATGTGTCGAGAATGGCCTAGAGCTAAAAGGAGTGTAAGGTTAATGCATATATTGAGGTTTAACGGATAATATCAGGGAGAAGTGACATCGTCTAATGCCATGTGATTTGAACGAAACCGTACTTATGGCCTCATAATTAATGGAGCAGAAGTTGCAAGCTAGAAATGAAAGAATTTTGGAAGGTAAGAAGCGAAAGTGGGAAAACCTTCAAGGTGGAAATAGTAGTGGTAAGGCAATCAAAAGTCGTTAGCCTTATTATTTTGTAAAGCTGGCGTCTTACACGTTAAATTGGAATTGCTATAGACTAACTTGCTAAAACGCAGGGACTATTATTGTATATGTTGGTATAGATAGCTTTGTGTTAGGCTATAAATACTCCTCATGACTCTCCATGAGGGGTTGGTTGAATCATTGTGTAAACTTCATTCTTATCTTAATAAAACACATAGTTCATTCCCTTTTTCTCTCTACTTTCTCTCACTAGAAAAGATTGTCTTACTCTTCTCCTTTCTTTGTTCATACCAGACCCCACGAAAAAGGTGGTTTGATTCCACGCACATGTGGTTATTTAGAGCTAACCGGGGGTGTTTTGTATTTGTGTTTGTTGTGTTCGTGTTTAAAGCTTATTTCAACATATATCTAGCTTATTTTTATGGGGTTTTTTGGGGAAAAAAGCCACGACACAGTTTTTTTGTGTTTGTTTGTTTCATGATCCTGGCTTATTTTTGTTTTTTTTCCAGCTTATTTAGAGCTTATTACGGCTTTTTTTTTTTGCTTTTCCATAGCTTTTTTGTGGCTTATTTGGTAGAAAAAGCCACAGTTTGTTTGTGTTCATTGGTGCTTATTCATAGTCTTGTCTCGGTCTTGTTGAGTGTTTTCTTTGTTAAAAAGTCACTTACTTTTTTTTGTTTTATCAATTTTTATGGGTTATTAAAAGAAAAGTGTAAATATTTTAACATAAGAGTGGCTAATCTGAGCTTATTTTTGTTTATTCTGAGCTTATTTGGTCTCTAAATCTTTTCATATTCTTAGCTTTTTCTGGGCTTGCTTTATTGGGTCTCAAAAGAAGATAAGAACAAGAAAATTTGAAAAAGCTGGGAAAAGGACAAGAAAAAACATAGATCCATTTTTAGGAAAAAGTTGTACAATCTTGTTCTCTTCAGGCGATCTATACATCTGCCTTATTCGGGCGATTTATACATCTGCCTTATTCGGGCAATTTATAGATTTTGCTACAAGGCGATTTATACCACCTTTTAGGCAGGCGATTTATACACTCTAAGTAGGGCGAGTTATGCACTTTGAATAGGGCAATTTATACCTATACTGTTTTACAAGATTTGTCCAAACGAGTCAACTCAGTAACTTTACCAGTTGACCGGGTCCAACTCATTGAGTTTGATTGAGTCTTACGGTCAAAAGGAAAGGAAAGAAGAATAGCAACCCAGACTCGATTAACCAATTACAACAAAAATCAAACCCATAACAGCCACAATCAATCCAAATCCACAAGGACTATTATTCCTATTACCCATCCTCACATACACTTAAACTCACTCAGTTGACTCGAAACATAATGAATAAACAAACAAGATCTCAGATTTTTTTTCTGTTTCGTGTTGTACAATAATCTCAAGATCTCAGAAGTATCATCATCGATCCGTGTAGGTTATAAAACCCATGTTAATATACGAATTTAAAGAATGAGTCATAACAATATTGTTACACTCTTTCTTTGATTCGAATGACACTCAAATGAAATATCAAACCTACCTGAGACCTCTTATGAGATCTTGAAGCCTTTAAACCGATTGTACTCCAAATAGGGATGAGGTTGCTTCGTTTTTGTATGAAGATCAGTTATGAGTGATTCGTTTTAGGTTTGGGTATACGAATGATAATATGTTTTGTTGTTGATTGTTTATATAGATCGTGTGAGATTGTGAAAGAGGAATGGCAGATCTATTTTTTTGGAGTGATAAGGTGGGAGAAGTGTTACTGCGTTTGATATGTGGTGCGTGTAATTAGGTTAAATTTTGCCCTATTAAAAGGGACTTATACATCTGGAAAATTGATGGGCCGGGTTTCAAGGCTTTTGATTAGGCCAAGTTTATAAGATGTGAAATCTTGGGCCAGCTATTGTGATTAAAATGTTAGGCTAGTGGTCTTTTGGCAGCCGGGTCATATGAAAAGCATGGGCCAAATAATTTATTAGATGAAGATTGGGCTTGATTTTTGCATTGTATGGCTGCGTTGGTGATAGGCTATGATATAACCCAATAGTAGGCCGAATTTTTAATTGACCTATTTTTGGCCCGTGTTATCGGATTGAGCCGAGTTATAAAAACACTTCTTGACGGGTAATGTAAAAGTGACCGGGTTTTATTAATTGGACGGTTGTGCTTATGGTATATTTTTTGAGCCGATATTCGTTAACAAATTCAACACATCAAAAATCACGAACAACAACACAACAAACACAATACATTACCAATATAAAAAACGATCCTTATCAAAAATTCACATTCATTCATAAAGGCTTTTATTGAATTTTTTTTTTGGAAAAAACTACAGGGTTTTTATACGATGTTACTTAGTTAGATTTGTTGAGATTTGGTGTTTTTTGCTTCTTCTCAGGGTTGTTGTATCGGGTTGTCTCCTTCAGTGGTCATCAGTTTTAGCCTACATAATAGATAAGGGGATTTAGTTTGGGTTGATCAAGAGGGATTTGTAAAGAGAGTACCGACATCTTCTCACAGAGTATTGCTTATGCAATCATGGGCTATGAAGCTAAGTAAGCAGTTCTAGTTGGCATATGATGTACAATGGTGAGGGGGGGGGGGGGGGGATGATTCCTCAAATTAAGTCATATTTGCGAGGGAGAAGAAATGTGTACATTCGGTACTTAGTTGATTTTTTATGTTACCGTTTTGATGTTACAGTTTCAACTACGCAGCGGGATAAATTGCTTTCACTCAGGACTTAGTTGACTTTGGTGAAACAATTTAAATGGGTACATCCGGGACTTAATTGACTTTGATGTTACCATTTAGACTCTTTGACGGGACAATTTCGTTCTCTCCGGGACTTAATTGGACTTTGGTATAGCAATTTATATATGCAACTGTTCCTGGAGGGAGGGAAAAGTGTATTTCTGGGTCTTAATTGATTTTTGGTTGCTATACGGTTTTGACTTTGGAAAAAGGGGATAAAGTGTGTTTTTGGGGAATTCAAACAAGTCTGATATTCTTTCCTAAGTGAGACATTGTTGATGATATCATCCCCTCCCGCATAGTATCCTAAATGAGAAAGGAGGTCTTTGAGCCGAGCTGTAGGAGGTTGTATGACTCAAGACTAGTGCATTGATTCTTAATCAGTCTTAAGGGTGTCTGTTTGGGAGGGAGCTGAAGAAAGAGAGCCTACTAGTTGAGAGGGGTAAAAAACTCAAACTTAGATACTGCACGGAAGTTTGAGGCATAATTAAATATCAAAAGCCGAAGTTTCGGATATGGATACTTCAGGATGACAAGTGAAAAGTAGATTCTAGAAAACTTTGACATGACCAGAAGTGCATGAAAATAAAGTTTTTCAAGGCATGCAGCTGATTCAGAAAATTCGAGATGACCAAAAGTGTATAAAGAAAGGTGTTGAAGACATGTACAGAAGTTAGCCTTAGCAGTATGATTACAGTGTGCTCGTTTACAAGCTAAAGAAATAGAGCTGGAGTTAACTGGAGTATTCAAGAAGTTCCAAGGTAGCTAAAGACAATTTAAAGATTATGGACTTTTTGTTTATCGTGTTGTAATCCTTTCAATTCACTTTATTTTTGCTTTGTAGGAAACATTGTAAACCAATTCTCTTGTGGACAACCATCTTGGAGGGATATTGGTTAGCCTTCATTATTTTGTATTAGCTGGCGTATTACACGTGAATTGGTCTGTATAGACCAACTGCTAAAATGCAGGGACTATTATTGTATATGTGGTATAGATAGCTTTGTGTTAGGCTATAAATACCCCTCATGACTCTCTATGAGGGGTTGGTTGAATCATTGTGTAAACTTCATTCTTATCTTAATAAAACACATAGTTCATTGCCCTTTCTCTCTCTACTTTCTCTCACTAGAAAAGATGTTTCATCTTCTCTTCTTTGATCAACCAAGACCACCCTAAAAGGTGTTTTGATTCACGCAACAAAAAGTGATAAACTTCTCGTCAGTCTTTGCTGAATTAACTAAAGCAAGGAAATGCAGCGAACCTGGTTCCGCTCCTACTGATGGAAAGCTTCCTTTGTGTGAACGTTGTTTTACTCGCCATGTTTGTCAGTGTATGATCAAATGTCACAAGTATGGAAAGGTTAGACATAAGACAAGGTATTATAGGGAGAAGAGTGTTGCTACGGGTGCTAACGCTCAGTCTATTTGGACTTGTTATGATTGTGGTGACGCCAAGGCATACTAGGAACCTGATGTCTGAAGAAGTATTTGTATTTAAAGAAAGAAAAGTTAGAGATGTGGTGGTCGAGCTTACACTACTAAGGACGCTGAGCCGAAAGGTCCGAATGTGGTTACTGGTACGTTTCTGCTAAATAACCAATATGTTTCTGTTTTATTTGATTCGGGTTTCGATAGGAGTTTTGTAAACACCAGATTTAGTTCATTGATCAATATCAAACCGATTAAAATAGAGGATAGTTATGAAGTAGATTTAGCTGACGGAAGGGTAGTTAGTAGAAAACTGTTTTAAAAGGCTTGCACTTTGAGTTTAGTGAACATATTTTGAAAATCGATCTTTGCCGATTGAGCTTGGTATGTTTGATGGTCATCAATCGGTATTGGATTGGCTTGTTCAAGCACGATGTCGTTATCGTTTGTGGCGAGAAAGTTGTTCGTATACCGTATGGGAATAAAACGTTGATAGTTGAAGGTGACAAAGGTGGATCTCGATTGAAGATTATTTTGTGTATCAAGGCCCGTAAGTATGTCGAGCAAGGTTGTCATTTGTTTTTGCACACGTTACGAAGAAGAAATTGAAGGACAAACGAATGGAAGACGTGCCTATAATTCGTAACTTTCCTAAGGTGTTTCCTGAGGAGCTTCCATGACTACCACCACTAAGGCAAGTAGAGTTTCGAATTGATCTAGTACTGGGGGCCGCACCTGTTGCGCGTGCACCGTATAGATTGGCACCGTCTGAGATGAAAGAGTTGTCGGTATAATTACAAGAGCTGTTGGAGAAAGGATTTATTCACCGAGTTCATCACCGTGGGGAGCACAGGTGTTGTTTGTGAAAAAGAAAGATGGATCTTTCAGGATGTGTATAGATTATCGCGAGTTAAACAAGTTGACTATCAAGAATCGTTATCCTCTTCCGAGAATTGATAATTTATTTGATCAGTTGCAAGGTTCGAGCGTGTATTGTAAGATCGATCTACGATCAGGATATCACCAGTTACACATTAAAGAGGTAATACTTTTCCGTGTACTGCATTTAGGATCTAAATCATGGTCACTATGAGTCAAGTAATGCTGTTTGGATTGGACTAATGCGCCAATATGTTTATGGACTTGATGAAACGAGTATGCCAAGCTTCATATCTTGTTAAGTTCGTACATAGTGTTCAATCGTTGATATTTTGGTTTATTCCAAGGAGAAGAAGAGCATGGAAAAGCATTTGAAGACATTTTGAGCTGCTAAAGAAAGAGAGATTGTACGCCAAGTTTTCAAAGTGTGATTTTTGGCTAGATTCGGTACAATTTCTTGGTCATGTGATTGATCGTAGTGGTGTTCATGTTGATCCTGCCAAGATCGAAGCCACTAAGAGTTGGGCCGCACCGACGACGCCAATGGAGGTAAGACAATTTCTTGGATTGGCTGGGTATTATCGGAGGTTTATTGAAGGGTTTTCTTTGATTTCTAAGCCACTGACTAAGTTGACTCAGAAAAATAAGAAATACAAGTAGTGAGAAGAAGATGAAGAAGCTTTTCAAACGTTGAAGCAGAAGTTGTGTAGTACACCGATCTTAGCGTTGCCCGAAGGAACAGAAGATTTGATGGTGTATTGTGACGCATCTCTTAAATGTTATGGAGCCATGTTGATGCAAAGAGAGAAAGTGATAGCGTATGCTTCTAGATAATTGAAGGTCCATGAAGAGAATTATACTACTCACGATTTAGAGTTAGGAGACGTTGTTTTCGCTCTTAGATTATGGAGACATTATTTATATGGGACGAAGTGTGTGGTTTTCACCAATCACAATATCCTACGATATAATTTGAATCAGAAAGAGTTAAACTTGAGACAACGAAGTTGGATTGAGTTATTGAGTGATTATGATTGTGAAATTCGGTATCATCCTAGAAAAGCGAATGTGGTGGCTGACGCCTTAAGTCAGAAGGGAAGGGAAAAGCCATTGCGTGTTCGAGCTTTGATGATGACTGTTCACAATGATTTACCGAAGCAGATTCGTAAAGCTCAGGGAGAAGCCAAAAAAAAGAAAGAATGTAAAAGCAGAAAATTTGGGGAGATTGATTAAGCCGATATTCGAATTTCGCCCTGATGGAACATGTTGTTTTGGGAATCGTGTTTGGTTGCCGCGATTCGGTGGATTGAGAGATTTGGTTATGCATGAGTCGCATAAGTCGCATAAGTCTAAGTATTCTATCCATCCGGGATCGGATAAGATGTATCAAGATTTGAAGTTGTTGTATTGGTGGCCGAATATGAAAGCGGATATTTCCACATATGTTAGTAAGTGTTTGACTTGTGTGAAGGTTAAGGCCGAGCATCAGAAACCGTCTGGGTTGCTGCAATAACCTGAGATTCCTGTTTAGAAGTGGGAAAGAATTACTATGGATTTTGTGAGTAGATTTCCGAGAACATCGTGTGGGTATGACACGATTTGGGTTATTGTCGACCGACTGACCAAATCAATTCATTTCCTGCCTATGAAGAAAACAGATAGTATGGAGAAACTCACGCGACTGTACTTGAAGGAAATAGTGTGTAGGCATGGTGTACCTGTTTTGATCATTTCGGATCGAGATAGCCATTTTACGTCTAATTTCTAGAGATCGCTTCAGAAGGCATTGGGGACGACTGTAAGATATGAGTACCGCTTACCGCCCTCAAACGGATGGTCAAAGTGAAAGGACAATACAAACGTTCGAAGATATGTTACGTGCCTGTGTGATTGACTTTGGAAATAGTTAGGATCTCCATTTGCCATTGGTCGAATTCTCATATAACAATAGTTATCACGCAAGTATTAAGGTTGCACCATATGAAGCTTTATACAGAAGAAAGTGTAGATCACCTGTATGCTGGAGTGAGGTTGGGGATAGCCAACTCACCGATCCAGAGTTGATATGCGATACGACTGAGAAGATTATCCAGATTAAGAATCGTTTGTTAGCTGCTCGTAGTCGCCAGAAGAGTTATGCATATAAAAGACTTAAGCCATTAGAATTTGAAGTTGGTGATATGGTATTACTCAAGGTATCGCCATGGAAGGGCGTTGTGCGTTTCGGAAAGAGCGGGACGTTAAGTCCACATTACATTGGGCCATTTAAGATTGTAGCTAGAGTGGGTCTTGTAGCTTATACGTTGCAGTTTCCTGAAGAATTAAAGAGAATTCATAGTATTTTTCATGTTTCGATTCTTAAGAAGTGTTTAGAGGAAGGTGATGTTGTAGTTCCGATGGAAGAAATTCAACTTGATGATAAGTTGCATATGATTGAGGAACCAGTAAAAATTGTTGATAAAGAGGTTAAGCGACTTAAGCAGAGTCGGATACCTATAGTTAAAGTTCGATGGAATTTGCAAAAGAGGTCCATAATTTACTGGGACGTGAGGATCAGGTGAATTTTTTAAGAAGAAGTACCCTCATCTCTTTATAAGTAAGTACAAAGCGGAGAGAGTGGATGAGACGAGCTGAGTGCCGGGACGTCACTCCATAAAGGTGGGGAGGATGTAACAACCCGAGTTTCAAGTTAGCGTCTATCCTTAGCTAAGATAGTTATTTTTAATTACGTAAATAATTATAGTCGTTATGTTATATGTGGTTGATTAGAATTTCCATTTATTGGTGAATTTCATTCCGTGATTTAGTTCTATTTGTTTTTAGCATCTTTAGATAGTCTGTTTTTGGTTTCGTTATTGCTCCGAGGAGCGTTAATAAAGAGGTTAATTTGTATTTTTTGTGGTTCCTTGAGTTTTTTTAAAAAAACCGTGTTTAAGGTGTGTTTTACAAAGTGTTTATATATATAAAAAGTGTTTTTTAAAGGTTTAATCTATATTTAGATGGGACGGATTTAAAATATTTACAAACGTGGTGTGACTCGAGTTTATGGCCGAATGTTATTAATAAAAAGATGACTTGTACTAGTTTTAAAAGAGATAGAGTATGAAGGGACTAGTTTTGCCAATATATCAAAGTCTAATTCTACAAATAGGCACTTATACTTCTCAGTTCATTCTTTTAGAAAATTTAGTCATCTCTTTTCCTCCTCTCCTTGTTGCCGTTCGAATACAAACACACACACACTTTTCATTGTTAAAAATTCATTACTCACATGCAATTAAATCCGTTTATACCATATTAATCCTTGTTCAATCCTCTACATTTCCCACTAAAAAAACCTCACATGCAATGAGTATTTAAGAAGCTGGGTTTTTGGTCAATATCTATTGATTTAGTGTATAAGGAAGTGTTTCTAGTTGATAGATTGTTGTTATATTGAAGTGGTTTTGTTTGAAAAGGTTGTTTGGTTTGGTCCTTGTGTTCGTCCGTATGGTTTGGTCAAGGGGGAACCATAGTCAAGTCTTGTTCTATCTTTGCGAGTGTTTACTTGTTGTTATTTGTTGATTTATTTGATGGTTATTACATGTATGTAATTGTAGCTAGTTGATTCAAGTGCAAAATGGGTTTGAAAGTATTTCAAGTATGAACATGAGTTTGATGGTTTTAGTACATGTTTTTAGACTAGTTAAATATATTAGAATGGTTGGATTTTGGTAAAAACAAGTTTTGGTATGACTTTGTGTTGACTTTTGTTGACCAAAACGTTTGACTTGACCATAGCGTGTCGAGAAATTTTTGTAATCTAAATTAGACATTTAAATATGATAAAGGATGGTCTAAGGTCCGTTTTGATATAAGGTAGGCCTTGTAACTCTAAAACGAATAATTTTAGGTCCGAGTCAAGTTTGGGTTATTATTTTTGATAAAAAGTCAAACTAGAAGTTTGACTGTTTAAAAGTCAAAACTTGGCGTTATACTTTTTGAATATGTTTATAAAAAGCAAAGGATTCCTAATGTTATTTAAACTAAGATGAAATATAAGGTTGGGTTATATTTTATTTTACTTTCGGCAAACTTTCTAAAAATAGAAACTTTATTGAAAACGTTGTGATATTTTTAAGTAAGTAAAAGCGAAAAGTTTTGCGTCCGCAACTTGGAGATTCTAGTCTTATTGATTGTGTATACGTATAGGATATATATATATATACATATATATATATATACATATATATATATACATTTATATATATATATATGCAAGTATGCAATATGTGATATGTTATATTTTTAGTCACGTGCCGCTATATATGTACTATATAGGTTGCGGTTGAGACGTGAAGTTTATTGCGCTTGTTGATTTGATTGATTTAGATCATTTGCTTAAGGTGAGTTCATAGTCTCGCTTTTAAAGTTTTCAATGTTTTTAACTCTGCGAGGGGGATACATTGCTTGTTTTGTGAAATTGAACGCAAACTGTTTTGATACTTGAATATGATTCCTTCACTACTGAGTATATGCCTTTTTCTATGTGACTATTAGTTACCATGTGTTGGTAAGCGCTAATGCATTAAATAGATCTATTGGGTTTGACAACCCTGTCCGGGGTTTGAATCCGTTGGTGAACACCCTGTCAAACAGACATTTTGTTATTAGAAACATAGTAGGTATATGACAATAATACCTTGTTTTGGGGCATCTTTAACATATGAAATTCCATTTGTATTGTTAATGTTCGGTGTCATGAGCTTATTGCGTGAAAGAAATGAAGTTGCTATACATTGCATTTGTTGCTTTGTTTTCCCGAGAACTA
>BQNB010125258.1:0-19799 GCA_026074375.1 Tanacetum coccineum | reverse complement strand
TTTCTATGATTATGATTGTTGTATCTATGAAGTAATACCCCAGATTAGCTTCCGCTGCTATATTGTAAAAATGGGGGTGTTACATAAAAGGTATGTGAATGGTATTGGAAGAGAAAAGATGTAATCGAGGGGGCTGAGTCAAGATGGTTATGATAATTGTATTTTGTCAAGTTTTTTCTAACTTGTAAAATGTATGTAAACTCAAGTTTCATGATTGTAAATTGTAAAGTGTATGATCTTGTATCTTGTGCGATGAATGGTATCGTCGCATCCCGTGTTTCCGCCACTGATGGGGTGTGACAAAAATCAAGGCTTTGTTTTTTACATCTTTAAACATCGTTTTCAAGAATGTTTATTCGTTTTTGCATTCCCTCTTTGATTTCAATGGTGTCCCTCTGAATTTTCTCAATTTCATCTTGCACATTTTTGTTGACACATTCATGACTCAACAACACACATTCTCTTTCATGCTTGTGTTTTGTTTCTAAGAGTTGATCATTCAAAAGCTCATTTTGTTTCCATGTTTCATTAAGATCATTTTCTGTTGAGTCAAAAACATCTTTCATTTCTTTTATATCTTTTGAAAATCATTTTTGGAAAATTTCAAAATTCAAATGCAATACATGAAGAATTGGTTTCACCTCTTGATGACAAAATTTAGTTAACCGTTTTTCTTTTGGAGTCGTATAGAAAATGCTCTCTATTTTAGAATTTGTTTGTAGCAATGCAAACAACTTTGTAAATTCATTTTCTATTTTTTCCAAATACAGTTTCATTGGGTTAGGACTAGGCATTGAAGCCACAGAAGATTTTGTCTCGAAGAGTGAAGTCGATGTGCTTGCATTTGAATGATTTTCAGAAGGTATAAAAGTAGATGAAAAATATCTTTGTTCAGCAAATAATTCTTTTTGTGGAACAAAATCATCGTAAAGAGCATTTAGTTTGTTGTAATCAATTGGACAAACATTTGTTTTTTCTCAATAGCAATTGGATCCTTTAATTTGTTTTCCATTTTTGTTTGACTCTTGGTTGCATCATCAAGTATGTCCTCAGTGTCTCTAACATTCACATGAATTTTCGTATCACTAAAGCAAGAAGCATCATATAGTTTTAGATTCTGAGAAATTGCTTTCTTAAGTGTATAAGGATTTTCATACCCTAAACCATGGTTTACATTTGGATCATAGAATGACATTGGTTTCGGTCTAAGCATGAACATTCCCTGTAATGATCTACCAATTGTTAACACCACATTTTCATTTTCTTTAGCTTTTGCTTCAAGATCTAGAACTGTGTCATGGTATTTATCTTCATTTTCACTCATCTTTCGTTTCAAAATTGTTTGTGTCTTTTGAAGTTCCATAATTTGACTTTTTAATTCGACAACAGATAACTGCAAATTGTCCCGTTTTTGTTTTAGATCTCGAATGATGTCTTGATCACGAATAAATTGAGTTTGTAAATTGTTTTCTAATCGCCTTGCTTTATTGTCAGCCTCAATAAATTCGTTAAAAAAGGTAGTATTATTTCCTTTAGTCATCTCAAAAACCCAAACCTTTTCCTTATACAACTCAAGCTGTTGAGTTAAAACTTTGTTTTGTTGTTTTACTTTGTTAGCACTTATTTGGTGTTTCTCAGCTTCCTTATAAGCATTTAGAGCTAATTGTTCTAATGCATATGATGCTTGAACATTGTTATCGTGTTCAACACTGCTACTATTAACATCTACATTTGGTTCATCAAATACAATATTGCTATCAATTTGATCATCACCAATTGTATTGCTAATAATTTTAGGTTGCTTTAGATACTTTTTTTCTTGATTACCTTTAGCAAATAATGGATTCACATAACTGGTGGATGGTGTTTGTACCTCACTGAGAAATGCAGAATCATAGCTTGGCCCTACATCAGAATCAATGTTTGCTGGTTGAATTCTGGCCATCAAACATATATTCTCACTTAGTTTCTCAAAATTTTCCATCCTGGTAGCATCAACAATAAGAAAGTCATTCTGTTCATTGGTAAGAGTTACTCCTGCTTTATCCTGTTTTGCTAGCAACGTCTGTTCCATGAAGTACTTTGAATCTTGAACTCTTGGCTTTGGACAATTACAAGCATAATGAACTTTCTCACTGCAATTGTAGCATTGAACATTTGTAGCAGATCCTGAAGACATAGTTTAAAGAGTTCTCTGTATGTTCCCTTCATCATTTTGAATATTGTTAACCTCAATGATTTCCTCTTGAACGTATGAATGTCTTGAATTTTTGCCATCATTACCAGAATTTCTGCTTTGAATATTGACTTTGTGGAATCGTAAAGGGGGGGGGGGGTGAATACGTTTCCATTATAAACTTAAAACTTTTTATCAAACAACCAATCAAGTTTGACGTAATATGAAAGATGTCCATAATAGTTCTACTACAACAACTATACTAAATAACATCAAACAAAGCATATCACCACAACACAATATATAGATGCAATGCAAATATAAATATAAAGCGATAAAGGCAAATATAAATGTAAAGCGATAAGTAAAAGAAAGTGCAAACCGGACACAATGATTTATAGTGATTCGGCTACGAAGCTCCTCTTCGCCCTACTCCAATCCTCGAGTATCCAACTCGAGAGTTACTTCACTAAATCAACAAGCTCCTTTTAGAAGGAGAAAACCACAAAACGTCGCTTACACTTTATCTAGTACTAAGCTAAATACCGAGTCCTACTTCAAGGTAGAACCAACCTATACACTACGTAGCACATCACAACCTAGCGTCGCTTACACTTTATCTGATACTAAGCTAAATACCGAGTCCTTCTTCGGGTACAACCAAACCTGTTATATTTTATGGGCCAACATAACAAACCTTGTGTTTTATGGCCTAAACACATAAACCAACTAACATCTAATTTTGTTGTATAGGGAATGATACACAAATGTGTATAATGATGATCCAAGACATAAGTGTCAATTGGATGTAAAAGCCTAATCTAAAACATCAAGATCACTAAGCATGATGTTGTTGATAAAGATGACAAGTCTCTTGACTTTTTGTGATAGATCTTCATATATGTAGTAGTGGTGGATAAGGATGTCAAGATCTCTAAGCTTTCTTGAGTGGTTGGATGATCATAGAAATCATGCTTGCAAACAAATGAAGGTTAGAAAAGCATTATGATCATGGGATAATGGGGTATTGAAAGACCATAATCTTGTGTGTAAAACTAGAGAAAAAAATAAAAAGGGTTTGTTGTAAAATGAAAACCTGAGGTTGGTATTTATAGTCAATATTTTGAAATTTAAATCTGGTCCATGCTGTCAAGACGCACGTAAACCAAGAATCCAACCGTAACCCTGGATCCCGTCTTTGGTTTAAGTGAATCCGTAGGTGAAGCAGCTGGCCTATGAATTTATATTTTTAGGGATAAACCCTAAATCGTAAACAAAATAATACTAATTGTACTTAACTAATAGTTTAAGTACAAGTTTCTAGAAGGTTTACCATAAATGGCTAAACATGTTTGATTTGGTTAGATTATGAAAGATTCATTACTAAAAATGGTTAGACGGAAATCTTATTAAAATCTCCTAATTGTACTTAATTAATAGTTAAGTACAAGCTTCTACAAGGTTAATCTTTTTAATCATAAGAATGAAAAGATTTGCAAGATATGAAAATATCTTATAAGATTTGTTTCTAAAAATGGTTAATCTTATTTTGTCATATTATCTAATATAATTAATTAGTAGTTAAATAAAAGATTACTTGTAAATCATTTATTTAAGTGGTAGAAAATACTTAATGACTCTAAAAGGTATTTTAAACATTCTCAATGATTTGTTAAATAGGTTGATCATAATGCAACATAAAAAACATATTCGTACCTTTTGTTGAAGCATGAGTAGACTCGAGACGTCGAGAGGTGTTGATGAGTTGTGGTCACTGTTAGGAATAAATCTTCACAAGACTTAATACTGCCAAGGTATAACTAATAGTACTAATGGAGTTAGTACTGCTAGTACAAACTTAGTACTGCTGGTGTTAGTTAATACTGCTAGGAGAAAGAGTTAATACTGCTGATGGTCAAAGTTGCTGACTTGGAGATAAGTATGCATGGAGATTATTATGGGATGCTCGTAACTGATCCTAAAAGATAGGTAGTTATCTTTGTAAAGGGCTCCTTGTGTTCTATAAAAGGAGATCCTAGGTTTAGGATATATATACACTTAGACGAATACTTTTAGAGATAGATTGTGATAGCTTCAAGGTTGTAACCCTAGTACTACAAGAGTACTCATATTATTATTCTAATAATATTGAAGCAGTTTGTTATTACTTCATTGTTCATTGTTTGTTTGGTTATTACTGTTCTATTGATAAACACCTCTAGAGTATCAAAGTGTAGATTCCGCATACACTTTGGTATACATACAAAGTCTTAACCATTGTTATTTTAGATTCTTCCAAGGTGACAAACACTTTACTACGTAAATAATCGATCAAGGCGTGGGATCAACAAGTGGTATCAGAGCCTGTGCTTTGAGATACTTTGATCTAGAAGTAATGGAATTGGAAAACACTCAGAACAATGCGTTGGCTAAGCTTCCCATGCTCAAACTCGGGGAGTATGAGATGTGGGAAATCAGGATCAAGCAGTACTTTCAGATCCAGGATTATGCGTTATGGGAGGTAATAGAGAATGGGAATTCGTGGGTACCTATTCCTGTTACAGCACCAGAATCTGGTCCATCAACAACATTGAAGATGACTGTGCCCTCTACTGCTGAAGAAAAGATTTGCAAAAAGAATGATGTAAAGGCCAGAAGTCTTATGCTCATGGCTCTTCCCAATGAACATCAACTTACCTTTAACCAGTATGTTGATGCTCAATCAATGTTTGCTGCCATTAAAGCTAGATTTGGAGGGAATGAAGCAACAAAGAGGACTCAGAAGGCCTTGCTGAAGCAACAGTATGAAAACTTCAATGCTTCAAGCTCAGAATCACTTGATTCTATTTTTAACAGGCTTCAAAAGCTTGTTAGTAGATTGGCAATTCTGGGTGTAGTTACTCCTCCAGAAGATCTAAATGTTAAATTTTTGAGGAGTTTACCTTCTGAGTGGGATACACATGTGGTAGTCTGGATGAACAAACCCGACTTTGATACTATGGGTTTGGATGATTTGTACAACAATTTTAAAATTGTTGAACAAAAGGTTAAGAGATCTACTGGTGCTATCAATGATGAAAAGAACTTGGCATTTCTAACCACTTCAGGTGCAAGCAGTACTACAAATATTAATACTGTTAATCCTGAAGTTAGTACTGGTACCACCAAAGTTAATACTGCCAGTACTGAAACTAGTACTGCTAGTTTTAGTGATGCCACAGTTTATGCCTTTCTATCCACTCAACCACAAGGGTCTCAACTAGTTCATGAAGATCTTGAGCAACTTCATGATGATGATTTGGAAGAAATGGATCTAAAGTGGAATATGGCACTACTAAGCATGAGGGCAAGAAAGTTCTATCAGAGAACTGGAAGGAAGATCATCATTGATGGAAGCAGTACTGCTGGATATGATAAATCAAAGGTAGAATGTTTCAACTGCCATAAAATGGGACATTTTGCCAGAGAATGCAGAGCACCAAGGAGTAAAGACAACAGAAATTGGAATCAAGGTAGCTCATCAAAGGCAGTAAGGATTGAAGATGCTTCTGAAAAGGCAATGTGTGCTATAGATGGTGCTGGATTTGATTGGAGTGACATGGCAGAGGAAGAAATTCAGGCAAACATGGCTCTCATGGCATTCTCAGATTCTGAGGTAACAAATGATAAATCTTGTTCTAAATCTTGTTTAAAAAATTATGAAGCTCTAAAGAAACAGTATGATGATTTACTTGTTAAATTAGATGATACTGGTTTTAAAGCTTCTACATACAAAAGAGTTTATCAATTTTTGGAAGACAAATTCTTAAATATAATGAAGTTCTGAAGTTTTTTTTCTGAGGAAATTGTTTTGCTTAAAAGAAGTGTAAGATACAAAGAATATCTAATGGGATTACTTAGGACTGAACTTGAAAAGGTTAAGGAAGAAAAGGAGGGGTTTGAGTTTAAGATTGCAAAGTTTGAAAAATCATCAAAAGACTTAGATCAGTTGTTAGCAAGTCAGATAACTGACAAGAGCAAAAAGGGTTTTGGTTATAATGTTGTCCCTTCACCTCATCCCTTGATTCTTAATAGACCAACACCTTTAGACTTATCTTATTCAGGTCTAGAAGAATTCAAACAACCAGAGGTAAATGAGTATGGTCCTAGGGATTCAAGTGTAAAGCCTACCACTGGTTGTGATAAAGAGTCAGATAATTCTAAGGAGAATACTGATGACTCTTTAAAACAACAACAAAAGACTGATTCTAGCTCTGTTAAGTCTCCACTTAAGGTAGACAAAGATTGGAAAGAAAAGTTTTTCTGTCCTGCTAATCAAGTTAGGGAAGAAGAACCAGAAAGCTTAGAGAAATAATGATGCTCCAAGCTCTCGCGCGCTACTGTCGCGCGGGTGTCAGATGGATGCTGATGAAGTTGCGCTATCCCTAAGGGTGAAGAAAACTGTTATACTATGTACTAAGAAAAGAGTTGTTAAAATCTGAAACACTAGTTAGGAGGTCAGTTAGGTACGCAGAAATGTATTAGGTCACAAAGACCTAGAGGAAACCAAAGGAATTGGAATGGTCAAAAATCCAATCAATTAGGATGTAACTTTGTTTTTAATAACAAGGCATGTTTTATCTGTGGAAGTTTTGATCACATTCAATACAGTTGTCCTAATGTACACAAACATATGGTTCCAAGAGCAGTCTTAATGAAGACTGGCCTAAAGACTGTTAATACTGCAAGAACCATATGTACACAAACATATGGTTCCAAGAGCAGTCTTAATGAAGACTGGCCTAAAGACTGTTAATACTGCAAGGCCCGTTAATACTGTTAGGTCTGTTAACACTGGCAGACCTTTTAGTACTGCTAGGTCTTTTAATACTGTTAGGCCTTCTTATACTGCTCACCCAAAATCAATAGTTCATTGTGCTAGACCAAGGACATATTTTCAAAATCAAGCACAATCAACAGTTCAAAGGCCCTTTTACAAGAGAACAACATTACAAAAGATGGTCTCTTATAATCAAAATGTTAATACTGGTAGGCAAAATGTTAATACTGTCAGGCAAGGGGATTTAATGCTGTTAAGCCCTCAGCATGTTGGGTTTGGAAACCCATCAAACCCAATGGTGCATCACTGGTTTTCAACAAATATAATTACATTGATGCACGAGGCAGATCCAAGTCAGTAATGGCTTGGGTCCCCAAAGATAACTAACTTCATAAGTTTTGTGTGCAGAGCAATTCACAGCTAAATGATAAAGTTTATGATAGTGGCTATGTCTAAGGCAATGTCTGGAAACATAGCCCATCTTTCAGATTTCAAAGACTTTGATGGAGGTTATGTTACTTTTGGTGGAGGAGCAAATGGAGGCAGAATTACTGGCAAAGGTACTATTAAAACTGATAAACTTGATTTTGATGATGTATACTTTGTCAAAGAGTTAAAGTTCAACTTTTTAGTGTCTCACAAATGTGTGACAAAAAGAACTATGTTCTTTTTACTGACTCTGAATGTCTTGTTCTATCTCCTAATTTTAAGTTGCCTGATGAAAATCAGATACTTCTTAAAATTCCTAGACAGGATAACATGTACAGTTTTGATATGAAAAACATAGTTCCTAAAGATGGTTTAACTTGTCTAGTTGCAAAGGCTACATCTGAGGAATCAATGCTCTGGCATAGAAGGCTTGGTCATGTCAATTTTAAGAATATTAATAAACTTGTCAAAGAAAATCTTGTAAGAGATTTGCCTTTAAAAAGATTTGAAAATGACCAAACTTGTGTTGCCTGTCTTAAAGGCAAGCAACACAGAGCCTCTTGTAAGACCAAGGCCTTTAGTCCCATTACTAAGCCATTGTTTATGCTGCATATAGATCTCTTTGGTCCAACTTTTGTTAGTAGTCTAATGCATAAAAAATACTGCTTGGTAGTCACTGATGATTATAGTAGATTTTCATGGGTTTTCTTTTTAACAACTAAGGATGAAACAAGTGAGATCCTTAAAAACTTTATCAAAGAGGTAGAAAACCTAGTGGATAAGAAAGTTAAAATAATCAGAAGTGATAATGGGACAGAATTTAAAAACAGGATGATGGATGAGTTCTGTAGAGAAAAAGGTATCAAAAGAGAATATAGTGTAGCAAGGACACCTCAGCAAAATGGTGTAGCTGAAAGGAAGAATAGGACACTCATTGAGGCTGCTAGAACAATGTTAGCTGACTCTAAGTTACCTACAACATTTTGGGCAGAAGCTGTTTCTACTGCTTGCTATGTACAGAATAGGGTCTTAATAGTCAAGCCTCATAACAAGACTCCTTATGAACTCTTTAGAGGTATTAAACCAGCTATAGGCTTCATGAAACCATTTGGATGTCATGTTACTATTCTCAATACCTTAGATAAGTTGGGCAAGTTTGATGGAAAAAGTGATGAAGGTTTCTTTGTTGGATATTCCTTAAGTAGCAAAGCTTTTAGGGTATACAACATTAGAACCAGAAAAGTTCAGGAAAACTTGCATATTGGGTTCTTAGAGAATAAGCCTATGATAGAAGGAAATGGTCCAAAGTGGCTGTTTGATCTTGATTCTCTAACCCAATCAATGAATTATGTACCAGTGGTTGCAGGGACTTTTTCTAATGATTTTGCAGGTATACAAGGAGTTTCTGAGTCTAGTACATCTTCTCAACAAGATCAAGCTAATCAAGATTGTATTGTCATGCCAATTTGGAAGGATGCTTCATACTTTGATGATGCTTCACCCAGATCTGTTGTTGATGCTCAAATACAAGATCAAAATGGGTTACATGATGAGATTGATGATTCAGAAAAGACTCACGATGATAGCAGTTTTCAGAATAATGGTACTGCTGATCAACAAGTTAATATTGCCAGGCCAGAAATTAATACTGGTAGTAGAGAAGTTAGTACTGGTGTCCCTGTAGTTAATACTGCTACTCCTGAAGACTTGGTGGGACCTAGTCCTGCATCTGAAGACTCACATGTGGAGGACCAATAAATTGAATTGGGGAATATTCCTCAATCTTATGAAGTCCCTACAACTCCTCACATAAGAATTCACAAAGATCACCCAATTGAGCATGTGATTGGTGATGTGCAGTCATCTGTTCAGTCAAGAAGGATGAAAACTTATTACTCTGAAACAGGATTTCTTAGGTGTATATATGAAGGGGAGACTCATAGGGCGTCTTCATAACTGTCTTTTTGTTTGTTTTCCTCTCTCAGGAAGAACCAAAAAGAGTTTCTCAAGCTCTTAGAGATCCAGCATGGGTAGAAGCAATGCAGGAGGAACTTCTTTAGTTCAAACTGCAAAAGGTCTGGATTCTTGTAGATTTACCTAAAGGTCATAGAGCAATTGGTACAAAGTGGGTATACAGAAACAAGAAAGATGAAAGGGGGATGTCATCAAAACAAAGCAGGACTTGTTGCGGATCAAGGAACATACTCAAGAAGCGGGCATAGCCTATGATGAAAGTCTTTGTCCTGTGGCCAAAATTGGGCCATAAAGAAATATTCCTGGTTAATGCCTTCATATATGGGATTTATGGTCTACCAAATGGATGTCAAAAGTGCTTTCTTGTATGGTCAGATTGAAGAGGAGGTATATGTATGTCAACCTCCAGGTTTTGAAGATCCTGACCATCCTAATAAAGTCTATAAGGTAGTGAAAGCATTATATGGCCTGCATCAAGCACCCAGAGCTTGGTATGACACTTTGGCAAATTATCTCTTGTGCAATGGTTTTGAAAGAGGAATAAATGACCAAACATTATTCATCAAGAGACATAAGGGACATATCTTGCTTGTTCAAATCTATGTGGATGACATTATCTTTGGATCTACAAAGAAGGAATTATGTGATGAGTTTGAGAAGCTTATGAAGGATAAGTTTCAAATGAGTTCTATGGGAGAACTCACCTTCTTTTTGGGATTACAGGTCCAACAGAACAAGAAAGGAATTTTTATCAGTCAAGATAAATATGTCCATGAGATTTTGAGAAAGTTCAACTACTCAGATGTGAAGTCTGCATCTACTCCCACAGATTTGGAAAAGCCTTTGGTTCAAGATGGAGATGCTGCTGATGTTGATGAACATCTTTATAGATCTATGATAGGATCTTTGATGTACCTTACAGCATCCAGACCAGATATCATGTTTGCAGTATGTGCATGTGCAAGGTTTCAGGTTTCTCCAAAGACATCCCATCTCTTAGCTGTCAAAAGAATCTTTAGATACCTTAAAGGCAAACCATTAGGACTTTGGTATTCTAAGGATTCTCCATTAGAATTAGTTGCTTACACTAATAGTGACTATGCTGGAGCTACATAAGATAGGAAGTCAACAACTGGAGGTTGTCAGTTTTTGGGAAATAGGCTGATCTCTTGGCAATGCAAGAAACAAACTGTAGTTGCTACTTCTACAACTGAGGCTGAATATGTGGTTGCTGCAAGTTGCTGTAGACAGGCTCTCTAGATCTAAAACCAACTGCTGGACTATGGGTACAATTTTATGAATACTGTTATTTATATTGACAATAATAGTACTATCTGCATAATAGAAAATCCTGTTCAACATTCTAAAACAAAACATATAGAGATTATGCATCATTTTATAAGAGACTGAATGCTAAAAAGTTGATTCAAATGATTAAGATTGACACTGAACATAATGTAGCAGATCTTCTTACAAAAGGTTTTGATGCTGGTAGATTTCAGTACTTGGTCTCAAGTATTGGAACTGCTATATCCCTAATGCCTCTTAATCTCTTGTTTGTTTTTGTAAAGTTTGTTAAATGTTAGTACTGTTAAGTCTTTGTAAATTAATACTGCTAGTTATAATTAGTACTGCTAGTTATATTTAAAACTGTTTGTCAAAACTGTTACTTATAGTTAGTACTGCTAGTTATTTCTGTGTCTCATTGTTAATCCTGTTAGTACCATTTAATACTGCTAAACAAGAAAAATGGTTAGATTATGTTTTTCTTGGTGTTGAGCTAACTCTTTCAGGATAAGCAATGAAGTGTGAAATTGGTTTCTCAATGGTTCATTATTTGAGGGGAGGAATGAGGAATGTTGTTTGTTCTTCAAGTGTTGGTTTTTAAAACCACACCACAAATGGTCATCAGTTCACCATGTCTTATAGACATCAAGAATTGACTAGTCCAGAGCAAACGGCTACTGGTAAAGACTTCTCAAATCCGTTGATAGTTGATAGTTTACTCAAAACTATATGGTCATCAATGCACCATGTTTTTACAATGAAGCATTGGTCGTCCAAAGCAACGGCTATTGTAAAGATTCTCAATGTGATAGTTGATAGTTTACTCAAAACTATATGGTCATCAATGCACCATGTTTTTACAATGAAGCATTGGCTAGTCCAAAGCAAACGGCTATTGGTAAAGACTACTCAAATCCGTTAATGGCTGGTAGTTTGCCAAAAACTATACTTTGTGTGAATGTGTGAGTCAAAAGAAAAGAGAGATTTGGTGAGCTCAAAAACAGAAAGAGAGATGTGTGAAAAATAGACAGAGTGAAAAGTGAGCCAAAAGAATTGAGAGATAAAATGTGAGCTTAAAAACAGAAAGAGAGATTGTGTGAAGTTATTTTTTGAGTTATTCAAAACTTTGAGTTTGTACTGTTTCGGTGAGAAGTTAATACTGCTAGGCTTATTTTAGTACGGCTAGACCAAATTTAGTATGCTGATGGAATGTTAGGTACTGTTGGGCTACAGATTTTTTCATTAATTAATAGAGCCGTTGAGATATTTCCGCCAAATTCTATGATATAGGGGTTTGACCAATTGGACTTTCGTGATTCTATTATATATAATGCTATATTTAATATGATAAACTCAATTTCTTTAAGTCGGTCAAATCATATCTCTACAATTCTCTATTTATATCTTAATTAACTTTCTCCAGCCTTTATATATTCATCCACGATCATATCCCATTCAATTACTCACATTTGTATTCATGGCAAACTTGGAATTTTGTGACAAGCACAACATGGTAGCGTTTTTAGAGAAATATATAAGAAGTGCATGGTTTCATCAAGTCATCGATTTCCTAAATCGAAGTCACATTTGCTATGCCCTCACAAAGAAGCCAGATGTTTATATCTCCTTTATTAAACAATTTTGGAGGTCTGCAGAAGCTACTACTGATGATAATGGAGAAGTTCAGATTACTGCTACCATTGATGGTCACTCAATGACTATCACTGAGGGATCTTTAAGACGACATCTCAAGTTGGATGATCAAGGTGGTATTACTTCTATACCCAACTCGGAGATTTTTGAGCAATTGGCACTCATGGGATATCACACTGATTCAGATAAGTTAACTTTTCAAAAGGGTGCCTTTTCACCTCAATGGAGGTTTCTTATTCACAATATTCTCCATTGCCTTAGACCAAAGAAGACTGCTTGGGAGCAGTTTAGTAGTAATATTGCAACTGCTGTTATCTGTTTAGCTACCAATAGGAAGTATAATTTCTTTAGGATGATTTTTGAGCATATGGTGTCCAATATCTCTAGCCCCCATAAGTTTTTGATGTACCCTAGGTTCATTCAAATATGCTAAGTATATGCAGAGGACCCAACTTCAAACAACTACTCAGAACTTATCATGTACCTTTTAGTAAAAGGTTTTTAACAATATGAAGAGGCCTACAAAGGGATTTTTAGGCCAAGAAGTTGCTTTATTTCCTACTATGCTAGATGTTACTGAACCTTCCACTTCACCTTCAAGAATCACATCCTCACCTTCCCACTCACCTGAACCTTCACCTTCACCTACACATTCACCTTTACTGAACCTTTCACTACACCGAAAATTACCACTGTTCATCAACACAACCTCCCATCCACAAACCATCATGGAGCAAGAACACCCACTTTCCTACACCCATGACTCACCTTCCTGCTGTTCACTCACATGAAGTGATGAGGGTTAGCTTGAAACTTAATGAATTGCGTATTTGGTTACCAACTTTCTCGACTAGGATTAGAGTATTGGGAGGATGACTTGAGGAAGACAAAGAAAACTTATAGTTCTGCATTTTTACTAAGTCATACTCAGGGTTTTTTTTTTTTAAGAAGCTAGAGTTCAATCAAGATGGCAAAACAGGAGGAAAAGCCTGGATTGTTCCTCAGATGATGAAGACATTAAAGATGATTCTTCAAACAGGGGAGGAAATTATCTGATGCAGAAGTTCAAGAGAAAGCAAGTACTGAAACTGAGCCATTTATTCAAGAAGTACTTTTCATACTGGAGTCATTCAGATCAAGGATAGTAGTGAGAAAGGGAGTGCTGAGTTAAGTACTGCTTGTGCCAAAGAAAAAGGTAGCTAGTGAAGAAAGTTCAGTAGTTGTACTAATGAGGAAAAGATGTTTGTACTGCTGGAGGAATATATTATTTACTAGAAGGAGTAAAGAGAAAGGAAGAAAAGGACAAGGAGAAAAGTATTAATGATAGGGTCTGAGGCCCATTAAGAGTCTAAGAAAGAGTTGATAAGAAAGGTTAAGTTTTGCTGAAGCCATCAGACTTGAAGAGCAAATGAATGAGGAACAAAGGGCACAGATTGCAAGAGATGAAGAAATTGCTAGACAATGGGATGAAGAAGAAAGGCAAAGAGTTGGGTCTGAGGCCAAGTCATCTCAGAAGATATATTGGAATGATCCTTCAGTTTTAAGGTATCATGCTCTAAAGATGAAACCAAAGACAGTTGCCCAAGCAAGGAGAAATATGATCAAATACTTGAAGAATCGGGATTAGTGACTTCAAGGGAATGTCTTACAATGAGATTAGGCCAATCTTTGAAAAGGTTTAGGATTTTAATCAACATATTGAGCCTATGGATGTAGAGCATGGAAGTGAAAAGATGAAGTCTCCTGAAAAGATTGAAGAAGAAGATGTTGCTACATAGAAGGAAATGAAAGAAGTTTCTAAAGAATCTGGAGCAAAAAGAAAGAAATCTATTCCTAGAAAAAGCACAAGGAAGAGACAAAAGATGGAGGAAAGGATGTGGAAGGATAGAACTCAAAGGATTTTTTAGATATATAACCAAGAGGAAGAGGTTCCTATAGAGGTTGAATCTCTATCTACAAAGTTTCCGATTATGGATTGGAAGACTTGTGTTTTGACAGAGAATTTCATGTATTATCAAATCTTCAGAGAAGATGGCAGTTCCAAGAACTATAAGATTTTAAGTGAGATGCTTAAAGATTTTGATAGACAAGATGTAGAGGAATTGTACAGACTAGTCAAGGAAAGGTATAGTACTTCAAGACCAGAAGGGTATGATCTGATGCTTTGGGGAGATTTACATACCTTATTTGAGCCTGATGAAGAAGATAAACTATGGAAGAATCAGCATGAATATAATGTGATTAGTTGGAGTTTATATGATTTTTGTGGTATTCACATTTTACTGATGCAGAATGGTATAGCCATACATATGCTGACAGAGAAGAAATACCCTCTAAGTCAAGAGATGATTTCCAAGATGTTGAAAAAGAAATTGGAGGTTGATCATGAGAGTTCACAGGCTTTTGAACTTCTAAGGTTTATAAGATCTCAAGTGCAGAAGTAGAAGGATGTTTGAAAGAATCATCAGCAAAGGAAGAAGACTAGGAGATTTAATCCAGAAGAAACTTGGGATTTGAAGATAAATCACAAGTTTAGGGGAGGATTGTTGGGAATAAATCTTCACAAGAGTTAATACTGCCAAGGTATAACTAACAGTACTAATGGAGTTAGTACTGCCAGTACAAACTTAGTACTGCCAGAGTTAGTTAATACTGCTAGAAGAAAGATTAATACTGCTGATGGTCGAAGCTGCTGACTTGGAGATAAGGATGCAAAGAGAAAAGTAAGGAATGTATATCTGTTATATTTGTATTTGAATTGTAACAACTTCCAATTAGTTCGGCATTGATCTTGTAAAGGACTCCTTGTTTATATAAAAGGAGATCCTAGTTTAAGGTTTAAGTAAGTTGCTTTTGCTTAAGAGATTTAGATATATTTTAGAGAAAGAATAGCTTCAAGGTTTGTAACCCTAGTACTACAAGAGTACTCGTATTATTCTAATAATATTGAAGCAGTTTGTGTTTTATTCATTGTTCTTTGGTTGTTACTGTTCCATTGATAAATACCTCTAGAGTATCAAAGTGTAGATTCCGCATACACTTTGGTTATTCATATGCACATATAACTTATTTTGTTTAGTTTCTACTTTATATGTCTATGTTTGTAGATCAAAAAGGAAAGGGAGTTTTGAAAGGTTAAATTTAAAAAACAAATATATTCTTGTTGTTATAAACATTATTTACATACTTGGTTAGTTATTTAGTTTTTTTCTATCTTTGTAGATGATAAAGCAACAGGAACTGAAATTATACATGCTCTAGACAAGGAAAATGATAATGTAGAAGTTGTTCTTAACAAGCCAAAAAACAAAAACCTAAAGGAAAAGGGTAATTTGTGGATGAGCATTATAGGAATTGTAGTTTTTCAAACTAAAGGAGTGTTTGGATGGGTATTCAAGCATAAATTAACAGATGTTTGTTCATCATTTAAAGGGGTGTTTAGATGGGTATTCAAGCATAAATTAACAGGGGTGTTTGGATGGGTATTCAAGCTTCATGTTGTTATAATTTGAAAGTACTTTCTTTAACACATCCATTTCATACGAAATTTAACAATTTTATCTTACTTGAAAAAGTAATAATATTGGACTCAGACACATGCACTTATTCACTAGAGAGAAGTTCATTCTCTGATTGTCCTCCTAATACTCACCCTTTTAAGAAATCTATAAACAAAGTTACCTCAAATTCTGTATTAAAAGGTAAACATGGTACAAGCTCTGTTGGTTATAAAGGAAGAAAAGGTTCAACATCCAAAAAAGGTTCAGGCTCTAAATCTACAAAAACAAACCCTTGCAAGGTTTTAAATTTTATTGATGATTCTAGTTCAGATGCTCATGGGACTATGTTTAGAGGTAAACCTGGGAGAAGCTCTGTTTATTCTAAAGGTAAAAAACATTCAAGCTCAAAAAAAGGTTCATGGTCAAAAAAAGGTTCATGTTCAAAATCTAAAAGCACTATACCATCCAATGTTTTAAAGGAAAACCTGGGTCAACATCAAATATTGGTGAAGTTTCAAAACATTCTAGGTCCAAAAAAATATTTTTAGTTCCTGCTATAAGACTGTACAAGCTGATGTTGAATTAAATGTAGTCTCATTGACTGATGTTGTTAAAGCTAAAAAACCACCTCCAGTGAGGAATTATATATTGGGGCTTGCATCTTTGAAAACTTAGCAAAAAATTATCCAAAAGGATTTTGGGATAAAAATCCTAATGAACATGTTGCTGCAACTCAAGAAGCTACAAGTAAAGGCAAAAGGAAGATGGTTTAGCATTAGCCTTTTTTGGTGTACCTGGTGTTTATGAAGCTTTTGTTGATGTGTTGACCCGCTGTTTGTGAAGCTTTTGTTCATCTTTTGTGTATTTTAAAACTTATGGGTTGTATAACAATAACTATTCTATGTTGTTTAAGGGGTGTATCCAGTCTTTATGGATATTTAACTTTATGGTGATTATGAAATGTAATAGTTGCACCAGCTGCAACACTTATTCTGCATAATTTAGGGGTACATTATTTAAGCATTTTCCATATTCTTCTTAGGCATCTAAGTTTTAAACACTAAAAGGATGTCTTTAGAAAAAAGTAAAGGATGAAGAAATGTGGTTAATAGTAGAGACTAATAATTAGTTATAATTTAATAAATAGTCACAAACTTGGCCTTAATAATACGTGATGAGGTATGGTCTCCTCTGGATGTTTGGAGGAGACAATCATTATTAACTCCTAATATTCCTAAGGCAAAACTACTCCACGTTAGAACGGTCCGCTGGAATAGCTGGGGTGACTGGTAGCAAAGTTTTATATACCTAAAATATATCACAATATAATATAATCCTAAGAGTAATTAAGAAAATTACCAAGTTACCCTTGATAAAATTCACTCTCAAAAATATATATAATATAATATATAATACGTATATTAAACCGGGCAAATATGATCACCCGGGTCGTTTCCCCAACGACTAGTGAAATTGAAACCTCGTTTAAGCTTGGATTCTGATTTGAATAAAGCAAAGATATTTTTGATAATCTATATCTACTAAATAAAAGCAATTTAAACAATTAAACAAATACGGTAAAATAATAAAACGCGACTAATAAGTAAGTAAACTAAAATTAAACCCTAAAAATGCAAACTAAATTTCTAAACCTAAGATAGGACAAAAGAAAATTTTAGGAAAAAGAAAAACATTTTTTTGATTATTTTTGAATTTAATATGAATTAAAAACTATTTTAATCTAATTAAATCCTAGAAAATAGCAAATTAAGTACTAAAAATTTGGAAAAATGATTTTTAAGCTTAGAAAAGTCTAAAATATTATAAAAGCAAAGAAAACTATTTTTAACTATTTTTATTATTAAAATCCTATTTTTAAAATTTAAAATAAAAGCTCAAAAATGAAATTTAAGATCTAAAAAGTGTAAAAATGATTTTTCTGGATGTAAACCTAAAGCTATTTTTTATAAAACTAAAAATTATTTTTTTGTATTTTTCTGAAACTTTTTTCTATTTTTTATGTATTTTATAAGATTTTACCTTTCGAAAAATGATTAAAAATAAAATAAAAGCTAGAAAAATCTGAAAAATTCAGGAAAAGTCCTAAACACTAGCAGGATTATAAGAAAAATAAGAAAAACCAAATTGATTAACGAATAAGCCCTCAAATGAGCTTATTTATGCTACGGCTTATTATAAAAAAGGAAATTGAAAACGTGTACTAGTATTTGATTGAGTGTTAAGTGAATGGATGAGCTATTGTAGCAAATTGGTTAAGTCATATGTGTTGTGTGTGGGAGGTCGTGTGTTCGAGTATGGATAGCCCCTTTTTGCACCTTTTTTATTTTTTTTGACTTTTATGAAAATCTAAATATTAGGACTTATAAAAGACACAAAATTAAGCACTTTTTATAAAGGAGACCTAAACTGAAACTAACTAATAAGCTTAGAAACAGCTTATCAATAAGCTACCACAGAAAGTGGGCTATTGCCCTTGGTTTCACTAAATAAGCTATAAACTACTCAAATTAGGCTCAAATGGAAAAGCAAAAAAGTGATCTAGGAAGCTTATAATGTGCTTAATCTAAAAAAGAAAAGAAATAAAAGCTGGAAACAACTTAAAGCAACTTAAAATGATAATGAAAATACTAAACATAGCAAGGACACTTAAAGGTGCAAAATCCAATTAAGCTAAAAACCTTAAAAAGCTAAATTAGACTCTAAAACTTTAAAGACTTATTAAACTACTTATAATCTATCTATATAAGCTATAAATTCTAGAATCATAAGCTAAATTATTAATTTAAGAATCTGCTTAAGTTCCTACTGTTTTTGGTGTTTTCAGGTTTTTGAGTGACTTTTGACAGCAAGATTAAGCTATAAAATAAGCTAGAAAATAAGATTAAAGACTTAATCTATATTAAGCTATACCTAGACTAAATCTTATCCTAACCTTAGAAACTAAAACCTAAGATTACTTATCTAAGAATTAAGCAAATAGTGACAGCAGTACTAACTTTAAGTTAGTACTGGTGCACATTGCACAAGTGCAAACAAAGAGTGCAGGCTACCTAAAGGATTCTATTGCACTAAAACTCACTCAAATAGAGTGTGTAAACTTAATTCAAGCTCAATCAACAGCTTAAAGAGCTAGGATCAAAATGAAGTAACTGAAAACTAAGCTAGAGCTCCCCTGGTGCAGGAACTATGAGAATAAGCTCTAATCTTTTCATTTTCAAACTCTAACTTATAAAAACTTCTTACCTAATGTTTTAAAGAGATACTAAAGCTGACTCAAATAATTTGCACAGGTCATTTTGACTTATTGAGGGTCAATTAAGCTTATGCCAAACACCCCTTAAAAAATGACAGATTTAAGAAAGGCTTAGAAATTAAAATCTAATTGACAACTTCTGAATACCAGATAATTAACTAATTAAAACAAGCTTAATGATCATGAATTAACAACTGAATAAGCAAAAATCTAAGTTCTATAACTATGCTACTATATTTTTTTTGGTTTTTATGGTTTTTTAAAGACAACTTAAGCTAATACAGGATTTAAACTATTTAAGCTAAAAAAATGTAAATTACTAACTAATAAGCTCAATGAAATACTAATAAGCAAAAATAAGCAGATAGAATAAGCAAATAAGCAGATCTAATTAATGAACTAAAATTGAACTAAATTTTAAAGAACATGAAAGTGTAAATGAAAACTTACTTTAGCTTCAGCTAAACAGAAGCTCAAACTCAATTATCAGCTACAAGCTCTAGCTTATTCATGTGAATAAGCTAGTAATAGTCCATGGGGATCCTTCCCTTTTAGATCTGATTCGTGTGATAGTATACACTTATATAGCAACCCTAATACAGATCTTGACCGAATGCCCTTGACCAAGGCAAAAGGTCAAATTCTACACAAAGAGATTAAATATATAAGAATCAATGATAAAAAGAT
>BQNB010125257.1:7374-19799 GCA_026074375.1 Tanacetum coccineum | reverse complement strand
CTTAGTGCTTAATAGGGTTAGCTTATCATTTGTTTTTAGCTTATTTGTTTCCCTTGTTGCTTATTAGTTCTAAAAAATCTAAGCAGTTTAGCCTTTTAGTCTTAGTGTAAAAAAAAGTCAATCTGTCATTTTATTTTGCTTATTTTGGGCTTATTTTTAAGTTTTAAAAACTTTGTCTTCACAAAAGTTGTTGGTTTACAACTTATTTATAAGTTGTGTAAAAAAAAATAAAAAAAAGCAAAAAAGGAAGTGGAAGTCTAAGGTGAGCAAGGCTCGAACCTTGGACCTCAACACCCTCAACCTTTCACACCACACACTCAAACCATCTGCCCATGGGACTTCTTCGGTAATCCCTTGCACCATTTATTATTTATAGACATTTTAATCCCCATTTTCTATTATTAAGTCGTAGCTTATTTAGGGCTTTTTAGAGCTTATTTGATAAGCTGGCTTATCCAGCTTATTTTTCCTAGGTTCTTCATAGCATTTAGGACTTTCTTGCATTTTTTTTAGAATTTTCCAACTAAGTTTAGTATTTTTAATTAATTTTTTTATTAAAATTGTTTTTAATTCATAAAAATTCAAATATGTTGTTTAAAACGATCTCATTTTGTCTCATTTTGTCCTTTAATAAAATATGTTGTTTAAAACGCTTAAAAACCAAAAAATAGTCTCCTTTAACCTCTTTGCCATTTAATTCTTCTTCTTATCCCTCTATATTGTTTAATTCTTATGGCGTCACTCGATTATCGTTTGAATCCTATTTACACATTTAAAGAACGAATTAATAAAGTCTAGTGTTGAGGACCTTGTCCATACCCCAAGTGAGTCCGATGGTATATCCAAAGGTGAATGTGATTTGCCTGTTTGTGATGATTCTTCTCTGAAAAAGGATGAGGTGTTAGATGATATCATTTCAATTCAACCGGGAAATGGTAATGATCATTTTAATGCCGAATCTAGTCCAATTGAATCCGTGCTTAATCGTGATAACGTGATATCTTCTCCTAAGATTGATCTCCTTATCGAGGAGTTCACCGTTGAACTCGCTCTTATCGCTCCAATTCCACCGAGAATTGTTGAAGCCGACCTTGATCCGAAGGGAGATATCTATTTTATTGAAAATTTGATGTATGATAACTCTTTTCCTCGCCCTCCGAAAACTCTTAAAGATGATTCTGAAACTGTCATCGATTCCAACAATGATTATTCTTCGAGTGATGACGATTCTTATGAGGACATCGATTATGTCGATGCATCACCTCCTGATTATGAGCTCGTTAGCTTAGAAGAGGTGAAAGATTTTCACCCGGAAGATGGAGAGATTGAGGACGATATTCTTCGTGAAAAGTTATCGAAAATCAATCTTCTCATTGCTAAAATCAAAGCATTGAATGCTAATCCAACTCCATCTTCTGATTTTGTGCTCAAGTCTCCTATCCTCGTTGAGGATGGTGACTCCTTCTTGGAAGAATTTGAAACAACTCCCAAGTTTGAAACTTTTAAATTTGATATTAAAGAGAAGAATAGTGGCAGTACCACTATTCCTGTTGATATTTCTCTTCCGGATCTTGAATGTTTCTATTTTAAGATTGAGCCTAATCCGGAAGATTTGATTGACCGCGGGATTCGTGAGAACGTTTCTTCTACGACAAATGTGAATTTACCATTCGAGGTTGACCAATCTCCTCTCTTCGCTTATGTTGTATGGATCTTTCTTCCATTTCTCACGTATCCCGTTGCTCCTCCATATCTTCTCTCCTCCGGGAATGAAGATACCATTTTTGACCCCGGCATCTCCGTTTATCATTATTTTATGTCGAGTGTATCTCATCGGAGTGGAACTTTCATGAAATTCAATGCTTATCCAAACAACTTGAATGAAAGTCCGATGGAGATTTTATCTTCCACTTGTTCCCCCATGGACTAATGAATTCAGGGTCGAGTTGAGCTTGTGACTCGGTTAACAAAAACAAGTCGCTTTGTGGGTGGCAACCCATGCTTATCCTAGTAGTAGTAATGAATAAGTGTTTTGTGTTGTGAGGAGGCTCGCCTCTACCTTTCTCGTGTTTTGTCATTTTTGTTGTGTATGTCCAGGATTGCCCGGATTTTTGAAGCCTCTCGTGCTCGCGGTTTTGTCCTTCGATCACTCGAGCTTCACATCCTCAGCTTCATTTGGGAATCCAATATCCTAATCTTATCGACTAACGTCATCTTTTAGCATACTTAATAAACGGCTTTAGATTTACGTAGATACCCTTCTTAAAACATTGAGGACAATGTTTAGTTCTAGTATGGGGGGGATCTATCGATTTGATTGTGCCTGCAGCCGTTGTTTTCACGTAATCTGTCTTTGAGATTGCGTGGGTACAGATATTGCAAAAATCTCAAGAAAACGGTCAAAACCGGACAATCGCGGACACAGGAACGAAATTGAGTGTGCAAAAGCCGGGAGAATGCTATCAAAGGTCAACAAAAGTCAACTCATGGTCAACAGTGGTCAACCATAAAAAGACAAAACCCAAAATTCCCAAATTAGTCCCTCAAAGAAAACCAAATTGCAAAAATAGTCCCTAAACCCTAACGGTGTTAACTCTTTAAATTATAAAGAGTTAACACCCGTTAACCCTTATAACAACACCAAGCCTAAGCCCAACACCCTTACTCGTGGCTCAAAACCTTTATAAGCCCAAGGTCAAACAAGTTATAACCCGGGTAAAAAAGAAAAGTCAAACACCTCTTTTACAAGTTTTTTTAAGCGGGAAAGGAAGTTACAACTGTTCACCGTCTTCCCCGTTTTACCTCGATTTCAAAACCAAAGGGCAAATCAAAATTGATTACGTGGCCATGTAATTCAAGTGCTAAAGGACACCTTGGCAGAGTTATACATCACCAAACGCTCCCATTGGTGGAAACCCACAAGGAGAATGCCACGCGGATGCAAGGAAACACACCAAGGGCTAGATTTTTGCACTAAAAAGCTTAAAAAAGAAGCACAATGGCTCTGACATACGGAATGCTACGTTGGCAATCTGTGTGATCACCAAAGTGATCCAACGGATTAAGATAGAGATCGAACGATTGACAAGATTGAATGGTTGAGATTAAGAGGGGCATATAACCGAATCAGGTCCTAGAAGCTTCTCTGAAGGCTATATAAAGCCTCTCTCATTCACACACAAGGGCATCTTCTCTTTTCTAGTTTTAGCTTTCAAAATTTCTAGTTAAATTGTAATTTTCATAAATTAGCTTATGTAGTTTTAATTCAGTTTTTAAAAGCTTATTGTAATCTCAATTTCAATATATTGTAATCAGTTTTCTAGTTAATAAAATCATAAGTTCTATTTTAATAATCTGTCATAAGCTCTTTACTCTCAAATGTTGTTGCTACTGTTTCATAAGTTTTTCATAAGCTCTTATAAGCTCTTTGAGTCTCTAAGCTCAAATTAAGCTAATAATAAACATTTGATCTATTTAAACCTTTAAAATCAGACAAATACCCTTGCTTAATGGATTTTGAGCTTTTGGATGATAAGCTTACAATGGAAGAGCTTATGGGACTTTTACTAGCTTATCATTGATAAGCTAGAGCTTGTAGACAGCTCATTTGAGCATTGATTTGCCTTTGTTTAAAAAGCTAGGCTTTGGTAGTTTCTTACTTTCCTTTTCTGTTAATTTCCTAGGTAATAGTGCTTAACGTTTGTTATTTGCTTGTGATTAGTGATTATTTTTATCTTATTATGCTTGTTGATAATGTTTGATCATCTGTTTTTAGCTTTTGTAGTTTAGATCTTAGTTTTTCATATTTTGTCTTATAAATCATTAAAAAAATACAAAAATATTTAGCATTAATTAGTAGTTGTTAGATTTAGCTTATTTGGATTGTTCAGTATAAGCTTATAAGATCTGTTTTTGGCTATTTGTTATCTGGTATTTAGGATTTAAGCTCTAAATTTAATTTTCATAAGCTAATATGGTTTTGAGTCTTGTTAAAGGAGTGTTTGGCAGACATATCTCACTAGACACGATCACTGCTGACAGCAAAAAATGCCCCACACACGCACCTTTACACTACAACAGACCGTTAGTGACGGCTTGATGGCAAGTTCTACGGATCTAAGTAATAATTTCCGCTATGATATTGTGCGTGAGACAAATAGTTCCACACACCACACGTGAACAGACTTGTGTGGTGTCGCTTCCGTTACCCCTTTAATCACAGTCAGAGACTAGGAGACATGTCAGTTTTATGCGTTAAGTGTTATATCGCACGCAATCTAGTCCATGATCTCTTTTGAGTTTGATGTGTTGATAGACATACTACAGGCTCTTTGGCTCCTTGTGGGAAAATGACTTATAGTGGTTGCGAAATAACTAAGAGACCGAACTCCTGAGAGAGATGCGCCTGCGTAGCATGACAATATCTTGATGCTCAATCACGAGGTCTTTATACATTTGACGATTTACGTAGTATTGCTAATATGTACTCAATGATTATTGTACTAGTTATAGAGAAGCTGCAATATATAAGAGCAGTGATCTATGTGAAGCGTTCTTTGAAATTTGTGTACAAGTGTGCGTCATATAGTAGACTTGATTGTTAAAACATGCTAAACACTGTATCATATCGCTAATACGCTCTATCATGTCGTTCTTCCTCAGATAAGTATGCAGACTATCTCCCTTGTACTTTGTTGTAGCTTCATTACTGTAGTACCCCCGCTCACTTAAACTGTGTTATGAAATACAAATACTTCTTAAGCTTCTTCCACACATTTCTAAGCTTGTCACGTCTAAGAATAGTTTTCGGACAACAGTGATCGTCTGTTAGATAACTCATTAATAATAGAAGCGCATTCGTGCCGTCCCGCCCTCCCTGATTGTATGAACCAGACGTAACATGCGTAACCATAGTTGAGAATTCATTTCTGAGATCACTTTACCCCAAGCCCTTCAGATCATCCAGCCCCGTCATGTTACCCTCCATCCGCGCTTCCTTCTGCTTTTTACTCTACACATAAGACTACTTGTCTTATACAAATTCTGTAAATCTCCTTTTTTCTGCCATGATTAGAAGCCTTAGGTATAGCTTTTTAAGTAGCTTCTTGTAATAAGCATTGAATTTTAAACATTTGTTTCAAAAGTTGATTTTGGCAAGCTTATTAGTTGTTAGAATAAGCTTCAATACTAGTCATTTCCCCACAAGGATCCAGAGCCTTATCTTAAAAGAACTCAAAGATCCCTGTTTTGTAGGGACTGTTTGTTTTAAGTTTTCCATAAGTTATTATTCTTGAAGAATTTTCTAGCCCTTTTGGCATGTTCTTTGTGCTTTTTGCCTTGTTATTTAGCTCTTTAGGTTAGTATTAGCTTATTAGTAGCTTAATTTGTCATAAACTTAGTTGATTGTGGTCTTTTAGATTATTAGTTTTAGAAAAAGAACCAAAAAAATAAAGTTAAGTGTTTCTGTTAAGTTATAAGCGATTTAACAGGTTTTTTAGGGCTTTTCATAAAAAGTTTCTTTTATTAAAAATGCTTATTTTCAGCTGTTCTAAAACTTTGCTTTTATAAGTTTTTAAAAATAAAATAAAAAGGGGAAGGTGGAAAACGGGGGTGAGCAAGACTCAATCCCCGACCTCAACACCCTCTACCATTTTATACCACACAACACACACTCCACTACCAACACGCCCTGGGGTCTTTTTCATTAAACATTTACACCATTTAATTTTTATACACGTTTTCTCCTCATAAGCTTTATAAGCTGTTTAAGCTTATTTCGTGGCTTATTCATTAAGCTGTGACCTCAAGCTTATTTTTCTTAGGTTCTATTTAGTTCAAGCTATTTTCTGTATTTTTTCTAGAATTTTTATAATTAGTTTAGTATTTTTCAACATTTATTTTTATTAAAAACTTTAAAAAATCATAATAAATAGAAAAATGATCAAAAAAATATAAATCTTTTTTAGAAATATTTCTTTTATCATAAAGTTTTTAGGAAAATTAGTTTTGTTTTCGTAGGGTTAAAATTGCAAAATTTCATCTTTTAAAGAACGGGATTCGTTTTCGTTCTCATTTTTCGTGTTTTAAAGCTAATTTCAACTCAGTTTTTGTTCTAGTTTTCTTTAAACTTACTTTTTAGTCAATTAGAGTCCATTTAAAAAGAAAAATTCAATTTAAGTTTAATTTTGGAAATTTAGGTTTTTTAATTGCCATTTAGGGTTCCCGTTTTCCGTTTTTAGTTAAAGTTTGATTTCCCGTTATTTGTTTTCGTGCTTAATTGTTATCATTTGCTTATTTTAAATTGTAAAAGTAGATAATCAAATCAATCTTTGTTTCCAATTCAAATCATTGTCCGAACATCAAACGTGGTATTAATTTCACAAATCGTTGGGGAATAACGACCCGGGAATCATACTTCCCGGTTTATATACGTATTATATTATATATATTTGTGAAGGTTTTCCTTTTACCTTTGTCCTCAAGGGTAATTTGGTAATTTTCCATCATATTATATATTTTATTATTACGTGTGTTGATTTTGACGAATCAATTTTTGGCCCCGTTGCCGGGGATTTGTGATTAAGATTCTTTCGTTTGAAGTTTGTTGATCGTGATTTGAAGACCCTTTCGTTTTTGAAAGTTTTGTTTTTGTTAAAAAAATCAAAAATATAAAAAAAAAATTATAAAATATAAAAAGTAAAAAAATATTTTTGTTTTCTTTTAGTATAATTATCATATAAAAATAAAAAAAATCAAAAAAAAATATATATATAAAAATTGTCCAAAATAAAAAAAATAAAATAAACAAAGTTGGTAAAAGAACACCAACAAATAATACCTTCAATTGAGGTATTATCCATTAGTAAGTTCTCAACTCGAATCAAAGATTTAAAAACTTATCATTTGTGTCATTTACGAGGAACGGCTCACCTTAAAAAGTAAAAAAAGAAGTTTTCTCTATATATCATCAATAAAAAAATAAAAAAAAATGAAAAATATGATGAAAAATAGAAAAAAGAATGATAAGTAATAATTATAAACTGTGGGCTGATAAAAGTTTGCTGCATCTTGCCGGCTCACAACCGATGTTACAGCCTTCTAAAGAAAACCCATAGTAAGAATAATAATCCGAGACTGATAAAAGTTTGTTGCATCTTGCCGGCTCACAACCGATGTTGCAGCCTTCTAAAAGGTCGTGGGTTACAATTGCATCAATGTTATGTTTAAATATTATGTGTGAATTAATAAATGTAAGGAAAAATTTCTTTAGATAACACTTTAAATATCCTTTTGAACTTTGACTATTTCATTTTAAGTTGTGTTTTTCTAAATAAGCTATGTATAAACGGAAAACCTAAGAGTTTTTGAAAACCAAAGGTCATGAGTCCCGATACTAGTCTCTCTGGGGTGTCAAAAGCCTGGTCACTTAGCCGCAAGGTTGGGATGTGCCGAGACGAAAGTCGCTACATGGGATGATCTCGCCTTCAAACTTATTATTCTCGGGTGGATCGTGAAGCATAGTAATTTTGAAAAACGTTGATCCATGGTTGAGATTCAAAATGGCGCATTCACCTAATATTTATTATAATTGTCGGGAGTGAAAAGTTCACAAGTTACAAATTTGAGTAGTGTTAGCATCTTAACTTGTATTTAACGGTGATTTCGTTTTAAGCTTGGTTTGGAATAAGTGAAAAGTCGGGAACGATGAATTTATCCTTTTTGGGGCATTTTAGGATTGAAATGCGTCTTATTCCGTGACCATAAAGTTATAAAAATAACGAAAGTCAAACATGTTAAGTTAGTTGTTAAAAAAAACAAAAATATTAGTGGTAATAAGTGTATATCTTTAAAATGGTCAAAACGGGGCTTTTTAAAACCTTTGAGTCCTTAATTCCCCTTGATGAACACTTAGCTACTTTTCGAGGTAATTAGTCGAGGGGGATCGAGATTCTTGGTTTTCTTAAGTGTTTACTTATAGCATTACGTGAGGACACGCAATAATTTAGTATGAGGGATTTTGGTATGTGCTTAATTACACATACCATTTTCCATTAAAAACGTGCTTAAATGACTAAAAATGTACCAAAAATACATTGTATTTGTATGTTTTGCATTTGTATTGTGCAGGTAGCGGATATCCTAGGAAAAAGGCAATAAAACAAAAGCCAAATCGAAAAAATAAACGGCCGAGTCATCCGACGAACGGAAAGAGCGGAAGAAAGTCAAAGTCAAAGTCAACCAAGTCAACCCCGGGGAAAGGTCAAATGGTTCAAATGCCAAAGCCTTAACCGAGAAAAAGTTAATGGGCCAACCTGTACCCATCTAATGGGCCGGGTCAGCCCACTACACACTTATAAGCCTTAAACCATTTAAACCCTTTAAAATAACCCATACACCTTTTATTCAACTTAATCGGCCCAAAATTTACAAAACATAAAATGGCCCATGTATGACTTAACTAACGTTAGTCCATTATCCCTTAACCGTTAACCATCGTTAGTCATTAAAGGACTATCCTTGAAAAACAACCATATACCCATGAGGACTAATCCTTCCAATTTCCCTAAAACTTTCAACACCATAAGGACTTTTGTTGTAAAACAACAATACAACCTAAGGGACTGTTTTTTCCAAAACCTAAACCATTTACCCTATCCCCAAAACTAATTAATCCCCATTTAAGTAATGTAATAAAGCAAAAAATTTCCCCGTACAATTGTGATCATAGTAAAATAAGTTGATGAAAATTCTTGGGTTGTTATAAAACATCACCCTCTCCTCTTCCCCAAACAAACCTCACATCACATGGGGTTAAACAAACAACAATAACACGCTGGCAATCCCACCAAATTCTATTGGTGGATGACAATGAAGGGCTGTGATGATTCAACTTGGGGACCAAGATAACTGAAGGGCTTAGATGAGGCTTGGAAAATCCTCACAGAAGAGACACAACAAACACAACTCAAAGCCTCACAAACTTCTATAAATTTGAGCTTTTGGTCACAGTAGATTGGGGGAGTAGTTTTAGGAGTAGTATAATTTTAATATTAATGTTTTTATGTCAATTTAATTATGTATTTTACTTTTAAAGCCTTGTAACCATTTTAATGACTTAATGCAAATTTCAGTTTTTAAGTTTTTACAATTCTGTCTCTTTTAAAAGTTTTATGTATTGATGCTATTTTATGTTCACAATCCATTTCCATAAGCTCTTATAAGCTTATAGAAACTGTTTTACTCATATAAGTTCATATAATAGTTTTTGAGAGTTTTCAGTCATTGGAATCAAGTATTTTTATTTGAGCTTAATGGATGATAAGCTAGCAAATGATGAGCTTATGGGTACTTAGAATTGCTTATTTATAAGCAAGGGTAGGACTTTAGAGCTTATTTAGGTTGTATATCCCTATTTTGAGCAAGGGTATTTGTAAGCTCACTTTTTCATTTTTGCTTATCTACTGTAGCATTGCTTATTATCTGCTTATCATTGCTCATTTATGCTTAATATTGTTGTTTATTGCTTAGTTATGCCTTCTTTAAGTTTAAATCTTGTTTGCTTATGATTTTAGTTAAAACTGTCTTTTCTAGCTAAATCTGCTTATTGCTTGTTTGCTTATTTAAGTGCTTATTATTGTGTTATTATTGCTCCTTATTGCTTATTATTCATTGTTGGTTATCTGTTTTTAAAGTACTTAACCTAAATCAGTCTAAATAATCTTTAAAATTGGTTTAGAAAACTTAAAAGGGTATTTGGGTCAGTGAACAAAGTGAGTCAAAATGGGTTGAAAACTATTTTGGGTCACCAAGATGACTTTACCAAGCTCGTTTAAGTCTTTCTAATCAGTTTCCAAAAGGTTTTAAGGTTTAAAAGCTTGTTTTTAAGTTTTGTCTAAAAGGTTTTTAAAACCGTGGGTTCAAAATCAGTTTTACATAGCTTATTTGATTAAATCTTCTTTAACAGCTTTTAAGTCTTGGTTTGTGTTGTTTATTAGTGTTTAAATGAAATAGGATAGAAGTAGTTAAGTGTTTTCAGTTTTAAAAAGCCATTTTTTAATCTCATATTTAGGTTAGTTAAAATAGTTTTTAGAGTATGAATTTAGGAACTTAAGCTCATTGTTTGACTATCTTCATCTGTTTCAGCTTATCTTAGTCTTTGGAGCTTATTTACTAGCTTATTTGTAGGGCTGCATAAGCCATTTAGTTTTTCAAAAAAATCCAAAAAGAGTACAATATGTCTGAACTAGCTTTTACCTTAGCCTTTTTCATGGCTTATTTCTGTTTCAAACTCCTTTCTGTTTGCTTATTCTTGTAGCCCTTAGGACAAGCTTTAAGCTCATATAAGTCTCATAGCCATAAGGATCTTTTAACTGGCTTAAAATTAATCCCAAAAGTGCCCCCTTAGGCTGTGTGATTGACAGTTTTGAGCTTATAACTTATTTGCTTTTTCAAGCTTTTCTGCTAATTTCTTGGCTTAATCTTTGTTCAAATTTGCTTATTGGGTGTAGTAATAGATATGTTTTAGCTTATTTTGCCATTTCATTAGCTTATTAGGTCTAAAAAATGCAACTGTTTAGCCTAGTATACCTTAGTGTAAAAAATCAAAATTTTGTCACTTAAGTTTGCCTTTTCCCAGCTTATTTTAGAAATTTGTAATAAGTTGATTTTCTAAACTTTGTTGTTTTAGCTTATTTTATAAGTTAAAAAAAAGAATAAAAAAATGTTTTCAAAAAAAGGAGAGGCATGGGGGTCGAACCCCATGACCTCCCCCTTTGCAAACCAAATCCTCACACACACACTCTGCTACCATCAGCACTAGTAGGGCCATCTGCCCTTTCTTTGTAAAATTTAGTACTTAACCTCTTTTTGAGCCCTTTTGCCTATTAATAAGCCGTAGCTTATTTTGGGCTTTTATGAGCTTATTTGATAAGCTGGCTTAACCAGCTTAATTTTCCTGCATTCTTTACAACTTTTAAGACTTGTGTGCAATTTTTTAGATTTTTCCAACTTTATTTGCTATTTTTAATTAATTTTTCTTATTAAAACTGTTTTTAATTCATAAAAAATTAACTAAAAATCAAAAAAATATAATTCTTTATTTTTTTAAATTTTCTTTTATCATTTAGAACTTAGGAAAATTAAACTTGCATCCGTAGGGTTAAATTTTTATAATTTTGATTTTCAAAGAACGGGATTTGGTCCCGTTCTTGTTTTTTTTTCGTTTTTTCACCTTAATTGATTTCGTTTTAGGGTTGCCTTTATTTGTTCTTGCATTTTTGTTATTTAGGATTTATAAAAAGTAAAATAATCATTTTAGGATTAAATTTTGATAATTTAGGTTTTAAGTCGCGTTTTTTTAGGATTCCCCTTATAGTTTTAGGGTTTTAGCTTTTATATCTTTCACTTTTAGTTTGCCTTACTTATTTTTCCCGTAGATTTAGAAATCAAATCCCATCAAATCTTGTTCCATTCAAACATCAAATATCAAACCGACTTTCGACTTTCCATTGGCCGGGAGATTTTAGATTTTACTTTGGTCAAAAGTAATTTCTTTGAATCTTTTGGAATACGTATACTATATATGTTATAATAATTACCCCCAAAAAGGGAGGTTCTCATTTTTGGCACCGCTGCCGGGGAGGAGTGTAAGCGATTGTCGTCGCGTTTGACAATTAGTGCTTTGAGATCCTTCTGTGTGAAGTTATTTTCTTTATAAAAATATAAAAATACAAAAATATTTTTCATTTTCTTTTATTAGTATATAAAAAAAAGAAAAATCAAAAATATAAAATCATTGTCTTTAATAAAGGATAAAAAAACAATCATCAATATAATGCTTTCAACTAAAGCATTATCATAATAAGTTCCCAACAAAAGATTAAAACTTGCCTTTTGTGTCACTTGCGAGGTACGGCTCACCTTTAATTAATTAACAAACTACAAGAGGGGTATAAGGAGGGTTGTTCCGAGGAACTACGACCCTAAAGGAGAAGGTTTTTAATAGCTTCGCGCTATCCCGCTCCTCCTCTCCTTTGTGCGTTTTTCTTTTAAAGAGCTACCGTGAAGCTTGTTGATTAATTGGTTTAAGTTGTCTTATCTCATTTTGTCCTTTAATCAAACGAATTGTTTAAAAAACCCTAAAAACCCAAAAATAATCTTCTTTTTCTTCTTATCCATTTAATTCTTTTCTTAACCCTCTATATTGTTTAATTCTTATGGCGTCACTCGAAAGTTAATTCTTTTAAAGAGCTACCGAGAAGCTTGTTGATTATTAGGTTTAAGTTGTCTTATCTCGTTTTTTTTTACTAACAAAAAAAATTCTTTAAATTAAATAGAAAACCCCAAAAATAATCTTCGTAACCTAAAATCCGTTTAATTCTTTTCTTTAACCCTCTATTTGTTTAATTCTTAATGTCGACATTCGG
>BQNB010125256.1:0-17808 GCA_026074375.1 Tanacetum coccineum | reverse complement strand
GAAAGCTACGGGAAACCCAAACGAACACATACAACGAACACATACATTTAAAGTGTTGTGAAACGAAATTACTAAGCGGGTAGGAAATTGCGTAAAGAGTTGAGTTAATAAATTTTCTATTACCGCCGCTATGCGCGGGTAACCAACTAGTATACTATAAAACACCTTAAACATCATTAAGAACGCTTATAAATTTCTGAAGCTAGTAGCTAGTTCATTTGACCATGGTTGTCAAATAGTAAATTTTGTGTGCAACTTATATCTTACATTATAAATATACACATTTGGTGACTAATACACTGTCGTTTTGACAGTGGGTCACCCGCTACAGTAACGGGCTCCTATTTTTGGGCCAGCCCGTTTTTTTTGTTTTTTTTTTGTATGCACAAAGTAGGAGTTAAAAAAAAATATTACAAAAGTTCCGATTTATTCAGATAAAAAAATACCCGCGGAAACATCTTCGATACCTAATAACTTTAAAATAATCGATATGGTCACAAACGTACAACCCATTATATTAAAAAAAAAACCATATAGCAAAAAAAAAACAACACTTTAAACATGAGGCACTAGCCTAAAATTCGCATAAAATGTGGCCCAAAGTAAAAAAAAAAAAAACTAGCCCAAAATTAGCCTGAAATCTGGCCCAAAGTAAAAAAAAATACAAAACGGTCCCTCAACTTTTAACTATTTACGATTTTCTTACACAAAAAATCCCGTAAAAAATTAATAAAAAAAACACGTCAAGTTTTTATTGTTCACAACTTTTTTACATTCATCGGCCCAAAAAAAAAGATATCGAACCGTCCCAAAAAAAGAAAATATTCGAGAAAAATTTAACCCGTCCCAACGCAAAAAAAATTTCCCAAATCGTACAAAAAAAGGAAATATCCGGGAAAAAATTAGCAAAAAAAAAACAACCAAAAAATAGCCTAAAATCTGGCCCAAAGTAAAAAAAATACAAAACGGACCCTCACCTTTTAACTATTTACGATTTTCTTACACAAAGATTCCCGTAAAAAAATTTACAAAACCGTCCCAAAAAAAGAAAATATTCGTGAAAAAATTAGCCCGTCCCAACGCAAATTTTTTTTCCCCGAATCATACAAAAAAGGAAAATATTAAAAATTAGCCCCGCCATAACGCATCGCAAAAAAAAACCCTGAAACGTAAAAAAAAAAATTAGTCCCGCCGCAACGCGCGGGTTCTTTTGCTTGTTGTTCTGTTGTTTGATATGGAGTGATAACTCGCACATCTTTCCAGACTTTTCTCAAAACCACATGACCACCGCCCCTCTCTTCTACCACCTGATCTTGAACACCGGAATAGATTAGGTCGGCCAGATCTTCAACAACATCAGGCAACGAATACATACAGCTTAATTTGTGAGTGTCCTTATTGGATTAGTTGTAATAGTTGATTATTACAAACATTCCCCAAACACACTTAAATTAACACACATTAATTTTAATGAGTGTTTGATTTTGTGTGTTTAAACTCTAACTTCCGAAATCTGTTGGTGTAAACAGGAATTATTTCGAAGAATGAAGATTCAAGATCTAATTGCAACCACCGATTTGAAATTGTCAGGTAATAGTTTACAAGTCTATTTTTTGTTTTTAAATTTTAGTGTTTTTATAATTTTCTATGTGGGAGCATTTATAAAAAAAAACTGTGTTTGGTATTGTTACCACCACAATGGAGTCCGACGCAACTGGAGGATCCATTTTCATGTGACTTTGAGTTGTTTTTTAGATTTATTTGATTATTTTAAGTTTTTTTAGTGTTTTTTGAAAATTTTATTTTGGACAGTGGAGGGGAATCAGACATTCAACGGATAAAGGCGAATGGGAAGTGTATAGGTTTCTTTTGGAGGAATCCACCAAATACAAACATGCTTATAAACGGGCCGATTTGGGCCGTGTTTTATTTGATTCCTCTGCAACTCAAGAGGAATAGAAATCAAAATGCTTGAAATTGTAGGTTTATGTCATTTACATTGTCTAAATTCCACCTTGCTGATATTATACTTTCTAACTTGGTTTATTTATTTATCTTGCTTTACAGTTAAGGGTAAACAGAATTTCCGGGCCATCTACTTCTCGCAATGTTTAGTCGAGTGGTTCGTGGTGCCCCCTGCAAACACTGACCAACACAAACCAAGGCCCAAAAATGCTAACCAGAAACATCGAGTCATGTGTCTGTTAATGGGTCCTGAAAGTAATAACGCATTTGACAATCATAACAAAGGTATTTTTTTATACATGTACTTTCATGAAATATTGGAATTAGTTTTCTCATAAACTGATTTTGACCTGTTATTAAATTTTGTGAGGCTGCGAGTGCATGTATTAATGTCATTTCAGTGAGATTTAGTTGAAGGTCACTCAATATATGACAAACCCTAATTTATAAAACTTAATTGAAACCCTAATCCATCATAATTAAGTTACTAGAATTAAAAGATTTAAAACTAGAATTAACTAAGATCGAATCATACCTTAAAAGTAGAACCCTAAAAATTTCTTCTCTTCTCCTCTTCTTGTTTTTCAGCCGAATTCACACATAGGGGGTTTAGGGATTTTAATCTTGTATTTATAAGCTCCCTAGATGTGTTTTAGTTTGAGTCTAATTAGTTTTAGATTATAACTAGGATTTCTTTTTTTTTCTTTTCTTCTTTATCCCAAAACCGGCCGAAATATATATTTATATATATTTTTTTAATTATATATTTACAATTAAAACCTTAAGTTTTTGTAAAAATATTTACTTATTTGACTAAACCTTTTTGCATAAACGCAGTTTACTACCTTTCTAAAAATAACTTTTCATTTCCAACCTAACTTTCCAAAAATAGAAATTTTACATTTTCTTAATCTAACACTTAAAAGCTAAACCTATCTTAGATAACTAACACAAAATACGTATACGTATATATATACTTACACAATTAACTTGCAAACGCTCAATTATCAAAAATCATTTCCTTGTCATTAAAAATGAACGAAATGAACTCCACCAATTTTCCCATCATTTTAATCTCATTGAGATGATCACACTCAATAGATTGATTACCAATACCTTATAAAAACACATAGAATCACATAAACCATACTTTGCAACAGACACATAAGTCAACACTACGGTTTGACTAACCTGCTCAAGTCATGATTGTCACAGCCACATCGTTGTATCCAGATGAATATTGAAAAATGATACTTGTGTTTGGAATCCGCAAAGGCCTCGCAAAAGCGCGAGGCGTGACCTTCACGCCACGCAATAGACCAAGGCTTGGGCTTAAGGTTTGACATGAGATGAGAAGTGAAAACGTGATAAGACGCGATAAAACGTGATGCGCGAAGGCTTTTTTGAATTCTATTTCGATAAAAACCGTATTTTTATATAGAAATGAAAATGATTACATACAAAGATAGTTTCTTGACTTTATTCCTTATGTATGACACTTTTTTGTAAACTCAATATATTTGTAATATGATATAAATATATAAATTTATAAATATTTTCATATTTTGTGACGCTTTAAGTCACGCCTTAAAAACGCCATGACTCGCCATGGCTTGCAAAGGCGTGAAGCTTGGCCATGCCGCCACGCCACGCCTCACGCTATTTATAACCTTGACGAAAACCGACCGGGTCAACCCGGGTTTTAAAACATTTATATTAATACATAATGAATTTTTTATGTAAAACAACGTGCATAATTATTGATTGTACTAATATCACTATTACAAAACATTAAACATGAGAAAATTTTCATATGTCAGTATATTAAACAAAAATTTTAAAATAAATTTGATTTATGTGTAAATCTCGTGCGTACACAAAAATTATAACTAGTTTATTAATCATAACATATAGAGCTATCTAAAACCTTACGAAATTGCAATATGGATCTAATATGCCATGTAACCCTACGCAACTATATGAATGTCAGATACATAAGAAAATATATCTAATTTGCCTTTGAAAGATATAAAATCGATAATTAATGGAATAAACGTATTTAAAGAGGTGGACAAATAGACGTGGGTATGGTGCGAGTCAGGGAAATCCCACTAATTATTTGTCCCTTGTGCATTGTTTTATATCTTTGAAAATACTTTTACTACAATTTTTATTATTTTTTCCCATTCTTGTGTTTGTTCTTTTTAGGCGTATTTTTAATGTTTTATTCCCTTTTCCTTCTCTTTGATGAACCTTTAATTTTTGTGTCGAATATTCTTCTTAGCTTTCATTCAAATTATAAAGCCATCGAATCTATTAACAAAGTTGCTTAATCAAACATTTTAAAATATTAGCTATGACTATGATAGTTTTATATAATGATAATTACTTACCAAAGTTAAAACCTGAACAATTGGTAATAGAAACTAAATTACCATATGTACAAACTTATCGTTTGAAGTACTTATAAAGTTATAAACCAAAGTACACATATATTTGTGATCATATTTTTTAGGAGAAATAACTATCAAGAAATAAAGCCAAGATGAATATATTTTATTTTTCTTGAATTCACGTAACTTTAACATGTCGGGGGAAGTCATTTTTGGACAACATTCAAATGGCGGTTTCATGAGCAAATTAGCTACACTGTGTGATTACTTTTTAGTTCGCAGGTAGTACATGTCAGCGTATATGCCGGACAGGCTAATAGCCCGAATGGGCCACACAAAGCCCAAGCGAACCACTCAAGCCCAATCGAATCATTCAAGACCAAGCAAGCTATTCAAGTCCGAAAGGCCCAAGGGTCCGAACGGGCCATGAAGTTCCAAACGGGTACGGGACGTCAGCCTAGTAAACAACAAAGCGCTGACTTCATTTCAGAGATCTACAGGACAACGTCATCAAAGAGATAACGTCACCATAAACACAGAAAGATAGTGACTACACGATAAACTATGACGTCAACTAAAGAGATGTCACCATCTAAGACACAGGCGATAGAGACATGACGAAAGGGTCGTCACCTACATGCCAGAAACCGTACATCTCTACAGTGTTTCGACTAGTATAAATACCCCCGTATTTACTATTCAAGGGACATCATTTACTGCACACACACACACACTTATTGCTATAGCCCCCTACGTCTTCCATAGTAACACCCTTCCTCTTCATATTCACATCTTACTCTCACACCCAGAGCTGAGTCCATGGTCAACAACCGGGCGAGTAACGTGAGTATATTTTTTTACTTTCAGGTAATTCAAGAGGATACTTCACCAAGAGACGAGGGAACGCACCCTAGACTCAAGGCACGGTATTTTACCTTAACATTTTTGGCGCCATCCGTGGGACCCGTTTATCTCATCCTACAGCTACGAGAAATGAACGAAACAATCTGGAAGAGGGGTTGGATTTCGGTACGAAGCGTGAGAACTCCCCTCCTCTCACTTACGGAGCAGATTGAAGGGCATATTTTCGGACAATCAAGTCAGAATCCAAGATTAGCAACCGACAGAAATGGCTGATCCATAAAACGTCTGGACTTTTGGAACAGACAATATCTCCCTCTAAAAGAAGGACTGCGTCGCGAAGGAAAAGATGTCGTAGAGGAGAAGATTAAAGCAAGCCCTTCATGGAAAAACTAAAAACACCCCTCACAAGAAGGATCATTGAGATTTCGCTGGGCCCGGAAATATGTTATGCCTACAACAACACGCTTATGATGGGTCAACGACCTAGGCCGATCATTTAAAACTGTTTTTCGATGGCACAAACTTAGTAGAATGGCGCATCCGGTTTGGTGTCGAATGTTTCAGCAAACATTAACTAGGAGCCAGGGGCATGGTTCAGAGAGTCTCCCACTCAATAGCATCAATGAATGGTATCAACTAAGGGAAGCATTCACCACCAGATACTCAATAAAGAGGGTGTGTTACAAAGAGCCCCATAAGATCACCAAGGTTGTGAGAAGGGCTAACGAGACCCTGCCGATGTTCAAAGAAAGATGGACGGTGAAACTGAGTCTCACAGGGTGTCCGAGTCATGAGAAGATCTCGCCACCTTTAAGGATTGCAATAAAAATCTCCTGAACTGGCAAAAAAACGCTATTTCAAACACATACCCAAAACCGTTGATGAAATGATGAGAAGGGTGGATGAATTTGTCCGAGCAGAAGAAGCATACGCCCGCACGGAACTCCCACCAGGAGAGTCAAGGGACATTCATCGTCGCCTGTCCTTTCCGACAGGACCACGAGATGTCCATCAGAGATTGACCTTTCCAACTTCCACAAGAAATGACAGAGACAACCGAAGTAGCCAAAGAAGAGACTACAAGGGAAATGATTATAAAAACCCTTACAAGGTAATAGACAATTTCAATGGTGGAAGGCATAGGGATTACATAGCTCCCTATCCCTAAAGAGACCAAACAAACAAAGCAGTACATGTACTTTCCTTGGACTCTCTGATTAAGTGTCCCAAAGAAATTTTAGGTACCGAAACCCAACTGTAATTGCCAGCACCATAACCAGTGGCATAATCCGTTGATAACAGGCGAACCCCGATAATACGTGATCTATTATCAAGATAAGGGCCACACACAAACGATTGCATACAGTTGAGAAAACAATTGGAAATCGCCCTCGAATCAGGAAAGTTAAATCACTTGATGAAGGACCTAAGGCAAAGAGTAGGAAGGGGTCAAGGCAGAAACCCTCCCCCTCCACCTAAGGTAATCAACACTTCAAATCACTCTCCTCCAAAGAGAAGAATGCAAGGACGTTGAAGCAACAGAAAGCTTGCGGATGAACACCCCTATCACCTTCCCAGTTCATATCAATATGCATCCGAGACCCTCTAATATAGAGGCCGAAGTGGAAGGTTACTGAGTTAAGCGCGCGTGTATGTGATGAGGTTCATCTGTGAGGAAGTCATGTTTGAACATTGTTTTGAAAACTTGCCTGCGAAGGTAAGGGCCGGACTAAGAGAAACAAGAACGGACTTGGTGGGTTTCGCCGGCGAGGTGGCGAAACCATTGGGGAAAATCGATCTGGAAGTATGTTTTGGGAATGAAGGTCTGAGTAGAAGGATGTCCATAAAATTTTTAGTCGTTCGCGCCCCCTCTCCCTACAACATAATTTTGGGAAGACCAGGGTTGAAAGCACTGCATGCTATCCCATCGACTATCCACTCAATGATCAGGTTCCCCACTCCAAAAGGAATAGCAACTCTGGTAACCCGGGCAACGATAATCGCAGAATGCAGACTTCGAGAAGGAAAGCAAATACTGACGGAGAAGCAACCGGAGATCCATGAGGCAGGACAGCCGGATGAAGGGGCAGACCTTACTGAGCAAATACTAGTTAATCCCTGCTTCCCAGATCAAATTGTCACCATAGGAGGAAGACTTTCTCCAGTTTGCAAGAACCAATTAAAAACACTCCTAATAAATAACATGGAGGTCTTCGCTTGGGAACCTTCTAGACAATTATCGTGTGCCTAGAAGGATCATAGAGCACTCCCTTAATGTAAATCCGTCCTTGGAACCGTTCTGCCAGAAAAGAAGGACCTTTTCTCCAGAAAAAAGCAAAGCTGTCACTAATGAGGTAGCCGAATGGGTAAGAGCAGGAATAGTCCGTCCAGTCAAGTACCCGACGTATATCTCTAACCCAGTTCTAGTCAAGAAATGTGATGGATCATGGAGGATGTCTGTATTGATTTAAAAATTTAAACTCGCATGCCGAAGACTATTATCCCTCGCCTAGTATTGACTGCAAGGTCGAAGCAGTCATAGGTTTCAAATACAAGTGCTTCCTTGATGCCTACAAATGGTACCATAAAATTCAGATGGCAAGAGAAGATGAGGAGAAGACAGCCTTTTACACAGAACAAGGGACATACTGCTACAATGAAAGATGCCAGTTGTTGTAAAAAAATGCGGGTGGCCACCTACAACGGTTGGTTGACTCAACTTTTCAAAGCCCAATTAGGGAAGGAACCTAAAGCATATGTGGATGACATGGTTATTAAAAGCAAAGACGAGTAGGATCTCCTGGCGGACATTGCAGAAACGTTCGAAAATTTGAAAGCAATAAACATGAAGCTGAATCCTAAAAAATGTTCATTTGGTGTCGAAGAAGGCAAATTTTTAGGATACATGGTCACATCGAAAGGAATCAGGGCAAACCCAAAAAAGACAAAGGCCATATCGAATCTCACTTCTCCAAAAACATTGAAGTAAAGTGTCAAAAGTCTCAAAGGAAAGCTAGCTTTGTTAAATCGGTTCCTAGCCAAATCAGCCGAAAGGGCTCTCCCTTTCTTCAACACCCTCAAAAACATAACAAAAGAAAACAAACATGAGTACCGGTGGACCCCGGAGGCAGAAGAGGCGTTTCAGCAGATGAAAGACGGCTGATAATATCCTTCCAACATATAACACCACCCTTACCGAAGGAGACACTGCAATGCATATCTAGCAGTGGCAATGGGAGGCATGTCTCAGTAAGTAATACTGCTGACAGATCAAAACGGAAGACATACCCCGTCCAGTAGTGAGCAGAAATGCTAAATGATGCCAAAAAGAATTATTTCCCTCTAGAAAAGCTGGCCCTTTCCTTAGTTAACATGACGAGGAGGCTAAGAAGGTACTTTGAGGCTTATCCTGTCAAGGTCATTACGGACCAACCCATAAAAAATATACTTAGCAGAACAGAAGCCTCAGGGAAGTTAGCCAAGTACGCTGTAGAGATAGGGACATACAAAATTTTGTTCCTACCCAGGAATGCTATAAAAGGCCAAGTCCTGGAAGATTTCCTATCAGATGCTCCAGTTGGAGAGGCAGAAGAAGGAGTAACTTTCGATAGACCGAGTACCACCTGGGTAGACGACACTGAAGTTTGGCACACTCTTCAACGATGGGAGGCGGCCAGCCTGAAGGGCTCAGATCAGGTCATCGTGCTAATACGACCTATGGTTTGGAGTATCCTTATGCTCATCCGGTTAAACCTTTGTCAGTACCATAACAAATGTAAGTAAGTACGAGCTCTCTCGCAGGGCTACGCATTGCAAGAAAGATGAAAGGTTCAAGCAAAGAGGTGAAGTAGACTCCAAATTGGTTGTTTTTCTAATCAAATCAATAGAGCATAATGAAGCTACTAAAGATAATATCAACGTATTACCAATCCAAGGAGTTCATCTCAAGATTCAAGACATTATTCTCCATTGAGAACATACCGATAAGAAATAATCAGAAGGCGGAATTATAAGCAAGCTGCCACAGTCCCTAGCTTTTCAAACACCAACCTCACCAAAGAGATTCTAGTCGAAATTCTCAATGAACGATCAACCGACGCTAAGGAGGTGCAAACCACTGTGGAAGAAGAAGGGGAGAATTGGATGACTCCCATCATCTGGAAGAAGGAATAGTCCCGTCAAGACAAAATAACACGGTCCCTTGCATGCCAATAAGCCAATATGTGTATAAGTTCCCAGGAGTACTGTTCAAGAAAGGATACTTGGTCCCGATGTTGAGGGTGTGTGGGATCCTTTATGAAGCAAACATGTAATCCGGGGAAATCCACATGGTATCATCGTGCGGAATGCACATAGCCCAAGAGCAGTGGACCAGAAAGCAATGCGGCATAGGCTATTACTAGGCCCACAATGCATGCTGATGTAAGAAGAGGTTAATAAATGTGACTTTGTAAATTCATTCCCCGAGTCCCAAACTCGATCCCCAAGACACACATGACAATCCATCCATCTGGCCCCTTTGTCCCTTTTATCAATTGGGGATGGACAACCATCCTAGGAACCACTGACAACAGCCAAAAGGAGAGCTAAGTTTGTTAATTGTATCAATTGGACTAATTTTACAAAGTTGATAGAAGCAAATGCCCCTCGGGCAAAATAACAGGTAAAGAGGTGATCCACTTTGTTAAGGCAACATCCTTTGCATGTTTTGGCCTTCTAAGGGGTAATTGTCACAGAAAATGAAGCACAGTTTGTAAATGAGCCATTCAAAAGGTGGTGCAACCAATTCAAGATCCAACAGATGAACCACCTCAAGTAGCCCAGTCTCGTAAGCCAACGTTTAGTGGAAAGGGCAATAGAAGCCTCAATGGAAGGAATCAAGACCATGCTAGGAAAGGAAAGAGGTCCGGCTGGGAGATGACTAGCCAAATTGTGCTATGGGCCCCACAGGACCTCAATCAAACAAAGCATGGTGGAAACTCCTTTCATTTAACCTAACGGAGTGAAGCGAGTCATTCCGACCGAAATAGGAATTCCATCTTAACTAACCTTAATTATTACGGGAGGAAAATAAAATGAGGAGAAGCAGCGTTTGAATTTAGATTGGTTGCAGGAAGAATAGAAGGCAGCTGCTATAAACGTGAGGCCAAGTACAAAACAAGAGATGGAACAGTACTATCACAAAAAGGTATCCCCAGTTAGTTTAGGCCTGGAGAATTTGTATATCGCAGGAATGAAAGCAAGCAGATGAGAATGAAGAAAGGTTGGGACCAAATTAGGAAGTCCCAATAGAGTACACAGAAGCATTCAGAATTGCTCTTATAATCAGCAGAACAATGGAGGACAAGGTGTGTAGCCTATCTAACATGGCATGGGGGGGGACGGAAATTGAATTACGCAAATGCTACTTGTAGGATTTATTGTTTTATGAATTCTGTATTCGCGAATGTTAATTAATTAATATTATAGCCTTTCCTCCTAGTTCAAAAGGAGAAGGCAATTTTCTAATATTATTTTTGCAATGATTGGACGGACGGATCGCCACTTCCGGACAAAATAAATCCCACAGACAACTAAGTCACAGGGTAAAAAAGATAAGGAAGGGCATAGCCCCTCCGGACAAAATAAATCCCACAGACAACTAAGTCACAGGGTAAAAAAGATAAGGAAGGGCATAGCCCCTCCGGACAAAATAAATCCCACAGACAACTAAGTCACGGGTAAAAAAGATAAGGAAGGGCATAGCCCCTCCGGACAAAATAAATCCCACAGACAACTAAGTCACAGGGTAAAAAAGATAAGGAAGGGCATAGCCCCTCCGGACAAAATAAATCCCACAGACAACTAAGTCACAGGGTAAAAAAGATAAGGAAGGGCATAGCCCCTCCGGACAAAATAAATCCCACAGACAACTAAGTCACAGGGTAAAAAAGATAAGGAAGGGCATAGCCCCTCCGGACAAAATAAATCCCACAGACAACTAAGTCACAGGGTAAAAAAGATAAGGAAGGGCACAGCCTCTCCGGACAAAATAAACCTCAGACAACTAAGTCACAGGGTAAAAATGATAAGGAAGGGCACAGCCCCTCCGGACAAAATAAATCCCACAGACAACTAAGTCACAGGGTTACACAAACACCAAGTCAAAAAAAAAGTAGAAGAAAGGGCAAAGTCCCTTCAGACGAAACATATTGTACATATGACAAAACCTCCTCGGACGAAGTGACCCCACGGTAGCTAAACCTATATGAGAGGCAACCCATTCGAATACAAGTGGAACAAGCAGATAAGTGAGGAATCAAGTGCGACAAAGGCAAATTTACAACGGCACCAAAATAAGTTAAAATTATATCAGGCCCAAAAAGGGACATTCGTTCAAGGTTACAAACAATTCAAAATAAGACCTATTTATTACAAATTACAAAAGCTAAGTCTTCTTTGATGGAGGAGCTTTGGAACCTCCGGAAGCATGCTTGGAAGCAGGATCTTGAAGAGAGGGACCAGTCTTTGACCTGGAAAACTCCTTAGAGGTTGTGTCTTTTGAACGGGCTACCTCCGCAGCCCTAACGAGTTTAGGGGCAAAGACAATACCTCCGGAACCAGCCTTGGGAGCATCCCTAGGAGGAGGGGCAGGATGAAGTTTTAAGAGATCTTGCACTGGCTTCTCAGAGAGGTGAGAGATACGATCCACATACGAATAAGTCTTGGAAAACAACCTCTCGTATTCAGCACTCATCTTCTTATCAGAGTAAGGATCAAACCCGTTCATCCTCATCATTATCTTGTGGAGCTCCTTTTCGGACCTCTCCTCAGCCAGACCTTGCCCCCATCCAGTCTGGAGCGCGTAGTTGAAAGGAACGGAGAGACTTTGTTTGTATTCATGGCTCTGTAGGAGACGCTCCACCACAGTGGGAAGAAGCTTCCTAATAGCATCGGTCTTCTCCTTTTGGGCAAAGGCAAGTTGGGCCCTGAGCCCCTCATTTTCCGAGAGTCTTTCACCAGAAATCCTTTCAGCATAAACCAAGGCAGAGTCTTTCTGAGCAAGCTGGCTTTCCAGGTCCTTCACAGCAGAAGAATGGACCTCATCAACACTTTTCAATTTTTGCTCCAAACTGCAAGATCCGAAGGGCCCTTGTTCGGCATTAGTAGCCCATCAACTATCCTTTTCGGCTGAACAACAGCAAGACCCTCATGAACCACTGGGCATGCCTCTCCGCGTAGTGCCTACGCCTCTCAGACAAATATTGTAAGAAATTTTAGAACGACATTAAATCCATCTCCGGTTCCGAACAAGTTGACATACAATTCGCTTAGTTTTCGAGACTCTCTTGCAGGGCATGGTGGGTGTCATAAAGAGACTCAAACTGACAAATGGTGTGGGCCTATGCCATAGCACCACGGGCCAAGGAGAACCAGGCTCTGTCCAAAACAACATTATTATCCAAAAGATTCATTTCCTCTTGAACACCAGGAGGAATAAGGTTGACCATCAAATCACGGCAACTCGCGCCATATGTCAACTTTCGACTCCTCTGGTGAATACCCCAAGTCGGAACAAAAAGAGGTGGAGGTAAAGAAGACCCGGCCCCATCGGCACCAACACCTGTGAAACACCATCTATTAGCAACACAGAGTGCGAAGAATAAAACACTTAAGAAAATAAAGGGGAAATAAAAGACACACCTTTCGGAAGAGGATCAGGCATAGGAGTCTCCTCCTGGGCAATAGACTTCCCATTATCCGGACGGGTTGCAGCAGTGGGGATTGACTCAGTTTCGATAACAACCCGTTCCGAAGTGTCACTAACATGCCCACCCGGCCCCCCAATATCAATCTCTTCATCCACATCATCATCAAAATTACCGTCTCTATTACCAAGAACCCCGGAATGCTCATCGTGATGCTCTTCATAAGGGCGAGTGATGGTATTAGCAGAGTCATGCGCAGGAATCTCAACCAAATTATCTCCCTGAGTCTGAGTAGGGGAAATCGCATTGTCACCCCTAGAAACATCCGAAGTAACCCCCACTATGGTTCGAAGAGGAGTAGGACAAGGGATGTGATCAGAAGGCTTCTCTTTATCCCCTTCTCCAGGACCTGAAGAGGGTTTACGCCTCTTCGAACTCCCCTCAGACCCACCGGCACCTTCGGACTCCCTGTTCTTCTCGGCCTTTCTCTTGGCAGCAGCATTCGCTTTCCTTATCCTAGTTGGCCACTACTAGGATCTGAGGCCTCCAACCCTTTGGTTGGAGTCTGGTCTTTTTTCAGGCACATTGCTCATCGCCACTAAGAGGAGTGGTAGTATTTGAGGAATGACTGTTTTTGTCGGTCAAGCCTCCCCAACCTCGATAGTCATTGTCCGAAAAGAAAAGGAAGGCGAAATACTCCGACATGGTAACGAACTACAAAAAAAAAACACCAGAGAGAAATAAAGGAAGGGATAATAGACAAATCCGCAAATAAAAAAAAAAGAAAATAAAGGAGATAGAGATAAGTGCCCTCTCCATTATATACCATGGCCCTCCGGACTCTTGAACAAAGGACAAAACTTAGGAAACTCCCAAGTAATAGCCAACCCAAGCACTAACAAAGCAACCGCTCGAATACCATGAATATCAATAGACTAGGTGGTAGTCAGAGCAATAACAGTCACCTGCATCGAACCTATCCTTGGTGCTAGATCACTTATATCCGAATCATGATGTCTCCAGCACATAGCATCCGGAATGGCTCTTTAGTCATAACAAAAAACGCCCTTCCACTTTTTCATACAAGAAGTTTCGTTCAAATCTTACCTCGAAAAATCTTTCCCGGCTCTATCTCGAATGAAAACCAATCCCCTTGTTTGCTAAGTTTATAAAAAACCCAGAACAAAGTTACCGAAGGGACGATGTTAAGGCTTTGACAATACAACTCGAATAAGGTCAATCGGGTCAAACCTAGTGGCACTAATTAGGAGATATGTACATGAAAGTGCCTAATCACAGCAAGAAGGAAGGTCGAGAAAGGTACCCTTAGCCCGACAAACTCAAATACTACTTCATATAGAAATAGACCAATATACTACTCATCGTCAGAAAACACGGTCCCATGGTCCATCGAAAGAACAGCAACGAGGTGTAGTTCCCTATTGGAATTTTATATTATTACGAGTAGGCATTTACCACTCCTAAGGTTTCATGGTGGAAATAAAGAACCCATGTCACGCTTGCCGGACAGAAGAAGCTACGGCTTGCGACCACCATGTCAACTCGTTCCACGTCAGACATTTTCAAAGATCCGAAGGGGAGGCAACTTACAAAGTCAAAAAGGGAAGAAAGGTATACCTGATCACAATAAAGAAAAAGACGGCTAGACGAGTCGGATAGTTATCTTGCAAGCAAGGGACGTTCGGCTATGATCTTAAAATTTTTTACACACGGTAAAAAATAAGTGACTATGGACTATTTATAGGCCCCAAATGGGCTTGGGTTCGTCAAATCACACACAACAGCTGTCAAAGCCCAATCGTGACCGTTGATAGGAAATCGCTCAACACGTGTACACACCAGATAAAGAGACGATGAAGAGTCATAATGGTTTTTAACCCACTAAAATTATGATTTTGTCTCATACACATCAAGAAGACAAAGGGATCTCAACTCCTCATAATTATGAATTTTGTTTCATACCTGTCAAGACGCAAAAAAAGGGAAGGCGAAGAAGAGAAAAGGAGGAGGAATAGGGCAAGAAAGAAACAAGGACCAACGTCTCAGGACCCTTCCAGACGAGCACCTCAAGTATGACTTCAATAGTTTACAACTCTTAAAGCCATACTGGGGGGGACATGTCCGCGTATATGCCGGACAGGCTAATAGCCCGAATGGGCCACACAAAGCCCAAGCGAACCACTCAAGCCCAATCGAATCATTCCAGACCAAGCAAGCTATTCAAGTCCGAAAGGGCCACAAGAGTCCGAACGGGTCATGAAGTTCCGAACGGGTACAGGACGTCAGCCTAGTAAACAACAAAGCGCTGACTTCATTTCAGAGACCTACAGGGCAACGTCATCAAAGAGATAACGTCACCATAAACACAGAAAGATAGTGACTACACGATAAACTATGACGTCAACTAAAGAGATGTCACCATCTAAGACACAGGCGATAGAGACATGACGAAAGGGTCGTCATCTACATGCCAGAAACCGTACATCTCTATAGTGTTTCGACTAGTATAAATACCCCCGTATTTACTATTCCAAGACAGCATTTACTGCACACTCATACACACTTATTACTATAGCCTCCTCGGCTCCCATATACAGCCCCTTCGGCTCATATTCACATACTTACTCTCACGCCCGAGCTTGGTCCTGGGTCCACACCCGGGGCGAGTTAACGAGTGTTCTTTCTTATTTTCAGGTAATTCAAGGGGATACTTCACTGAGAGACGAGGGAACGCACCCAAGACTCAAGGCACGGTATTTTACCTTAACACTACTATCATGTATGCTACACATATTTTTGATGGTCTTAAGAACTGGCCTTCACACATTGTAAGTTGCAATCATCTATGCATTGCATTTATGTGAACCAGAGTATACTATTGTGGTTATCAATGATTGTCTTTGTTTTAGGTTTATGTTGCTCAAGGGAAGCTGCAATTAGCATCGACTATGGATGATGTCAAAAAGATGAGCAATCTGTCTCTAATGGTGAGTTTCCCTCCGTTTTTCTGTCACGTTGATATACACATGTATTGTGCACTCGGGTACAAATTAAGTATATTATTATTTTCTTTTCTTGAGTTTTTCTAAAAATATACTAAGATTCAGTTTACAATTACCATCGTACAATTGTACCGTTGCAGAGCAAATCCTATGAATGTCACTTTCCTAGATAATGATTTCATATTTAAGCAAATGACATAAAGAGCAAAGTTTCAAGACTTTTATGATGTTGAATGCTTTTGAATTGTAATGTCATCAGAACAGTTGTAGTTGGGATCGAATCAGTAGCTTTTAGTGGTAGTGTCACATGTTTCATTTTCCACTTCTCTAACTTTGTAGTGACGGTATAATGAATTTGTTAAGGCACTTGTAAGGTGTTATCTATTTTAGCTACGCAGTTTGCACTTGGCTAAAACCAAATAGACGAGAAGTCATTCTTTAAGTGTCTCATTATTACCAGGCAACTCAAAGGACTAAGCTGGCTTTCTGGAAAAGTTGCATCTTGGAGCAGCCTTGAAGGAAATTCCGTCCAGTGGTTATGCATTGTATGTACAGATCAAAAAGGTAAAAACTCGCCTTCCCAATAACTATGTTACTCATATTGGATGATCTTGCAAGTCCTTCCAGTACCACCGCCTCCAGTTAGACCATATGTGATGATAGATACTTCCGCTCAGAGTGAGGCAAGTTTCTCACTTCATTTCTTAGACGTAATATAACACCCCTCCGAAAAATTGAAAAGGAAAACACAAGAATTTTTGTTATGAAGGGAGTAAAGGGCTTATTTCTATCATTTTATGTGTGTTTGTCTTAAGGTTTTGAGCATAATGTTCAGTACAAATGACAAAATGCTTTAAGACAATTTCATATCAAGTTTTTCACCACAACATTAGTTAAGTTTCTGAACAAAGCATTTTTGAGGTCTTTGAACTTTTCTTTTCTTAGATATTTTTTCGTTGCCCATTTAATCAGGTAGAGATAATAAGACATGGCGGGAACCTGAGAAGGCTAGAAAGGAATAGAGCTCCTGCTCACATGATCTCTGAAGTCGCCCAGCTGCTATAGTTTCATGTTGCTACGTATTTTGACAATGAGCTCCCGGGTCAATCAAGGGTATACATATGCTTCCATATATTCGAATTATAAACAAATTGTGGTTATGTTATACTCCCTTCTGATAGGATTCTGTCCATCTCTCCAGCTACATAAGGTTTTGGTTGTCGTATCAAATCCATATGTAGGAGTACCATGGAGTATTTGCTTGAGGAATAAGGGGAGGATTAGAGGCAACCTGATGGGGAATCGTGTTAATTTTTTAGCACGTACAATCATCACACCTGATCCAACCATTAGCATTGATCAACTAGGAGTACCATGGAGTATTGCTCTTAATCATATGAATCGATAGTTCCACAATGTTATAAATTAATGCAGGTACATTATTCTTTATATCAATCAATTATGTATCTACATAATCGTGTAACACCGACAGTTATAATTGTAGAAAAGCCCATGAGTACTTGACATTAAGCATTTTCCTCTCGATTTTAAAATAGAGTATGGATCCAATCATCACTTTTACAAGTGGCCTTACACTATCTAAAATCTTCCTAGCTCCACGTCTACATAAGGCTGGTACCCAAAATTAGAAATTGTTCAGAAAGCGTGTGTAAGAAAATAAAACTCTAATTCACAAATTCGTTTTAAATAACTATGATACGATATCTTGAAGAGGGCGAAAGAGAGAGCGTCTCCGAGAAGAACTCAACTGGCTTACTCTCACCAGACTATATATGTTGAATGATATTATTAATCGTTTCTGTTTGTTCCAAGAGTTTAGTTGCATATTTCTTAGTTTTAAAAGTTAAACTTGAC
>BQNB010125255.1:0-19800 GCA_026074375.1 Tanacetum coccineum | reverse complement strand
CCTTTAGCTTTCTCGAGTTAAGGATCGAGTAATCATATGTATCTATTCCATCGTTATAGATGTGTATATGTGGTTTTGTCATCTTTTCTAGAGCATTGGTATCGGTTTTAAATTATATGAGAGTGTACTAGTAGTATATTAAATTCTAAAACTTGCTTTAGTGATGCATCCCGAGACCGTATAATGAGTATTAGGATTTGCAAAATGATAAGAGGCACTAGGATTAACCCATGTTTTAAATCCTGTAATTGTTATTATGGTCACCTCGATTATATAACTATCTCACACCCTTATCATGCACTCATTTTTTAGTGCAGGATTTGTGGTATATCCTATATCATAACACGGGTTCGATTCTTGGATCGGGCTAGTTTTTAGAGAGAGAAACACTAGAGAGAGAATGTCTAGAGAGAGAAAGTGTTTTCTTTTGTAAAATGAATTATGACTAGCTTCTCTCTTCCAAAGTTGGAAGAGAATATATATAGTACTTACAATATACCGGGTATTTGAACCCGACTTAAAACCGAAAAACGTACTATTAACTATTAAACTACGAGCTATATAAAACAGTAAAATACACGGGGTGACCGAGTCTTTTTCTAATATCTAACAGATGTGGATGATCAAAGATGAAAATTGAGTTAGGGTTTATGTTTAGAGAGGATTTGAATGAATGAAATCGAATAAAGAAGTAAGTGAAACCCTTAATCGAAGTATTTATAAAAACACCCTCAGCAGCAGGAACTTAAATTGGCAGCATTAACATATGCCTAACAGCATTAACTAAACCCAACATAAGCTTAGCTGCAGTAAAGTATACCAGCAGTAGAAACTGTATGCTTAGCAGCATTAACTTCAATAACACAGTAATTACCCAAATTTCATTCCAAAAAGCAATTATCATCATCAAACTTGATTCTCACAAACTCTCTTTCTGTTTTTATGCTCACATTATCTCTTAATTCTTTTTACTTACATAATCACTCAATTTTGTTTTTATGCACACATCTCTCTTTCTATTTTTAAGCTCACTTCACTCTCATTTCTTTTGGCTTACCAAAAAACTCTTTCTGTTTTTATATGATAGTTATGTACAAAATTCCATCAATTCCAATAGTTTTATACCGTCCTCCCTACTTCTAAGTGTGTAACCTCTTAAGAGAGGTGGATCATTGGACTGTTTAGATGTAATCTCAAACCTAGTTTGAGCATTCACATCCCCCAATATGGTATCATGGCACATGGGACCACTACCTAAACCAATTCCCTAAGGAGTTGATCCATTAAGTGTTGCCATGGATTAGGTCTTACTTGATGTTACCACTGTCCTGCTCTGCTTCTAAGCTAGAAGTAGTAGTGGCAGCCCTTTCCATTCTGTCACCCAACTCCTTATGGACAGCCTCATCACCAACCTTTTTTAGGGGGACCACTAGACTGAGGTATCTTGGTGTCCCGACCTCTTTTGATATGCCTAGAACTGTTATCCCATGTATTTAATCCATTACACAACAATAATTATACCAAGATGCTAGAAAATGAGAAGAAATCTAGAGAGAGAAAGTAGAGAGAGAAATAAGGAAAGAAGATTAGATTAGAGAGAAGTGGTGAGTTACAAGTGAAGTGAAATTGTAACCAACACCCTTCACCAAGTGTGGTGAAGGGATTTTATACCCTAGCCTTCTAGTTGGCTCATGGGCTTTCTTAACGGGCCGGGCTTGGCTAAACTTGGGCTTTGAGCCCGAAACACGGACAATATTAGATTACAATCCAAGCTCGTTGAACCCGACTAGCCTATTACAATACAAGACCTAGTTTGACTTTCTTAGACCGATAACATTCTTGTTTGACTTAATATAATTAAGGCTAACAACATGTCATATTTAGACGCAAACTTTGTGTTAATCACGTCAATAGATAAAGCATTAATGGTGAACCTTTATCTGATGGTCATGAAACTTAAATCATCTATGAAAATCGAGCTATGTTTTCCTTTTATGTTTATAAACCTTTACGTTTTTTATATTCAGTTGTCAAAAATGCTATGTGAACTTGTTTGATGCTAGGTAGCTTATTTTTGTCACAACTTCAAAATCAGGAGAAATCAGTTTAAATGTTTAAAGATTTTATGTTTATCTCTTTGTAAACCTATTATCTCTAGTATATAAAGAGATACAGGTTATAGGTTTTAGGCATCCAGAAAAGTGTGTGTCAAAGATGTAAACACCAGAAAAGTGTGTGTGTTCTAGGCGTCAAGTCCTCTAAGTGGACGCCTAGGTTTGGTAGTTTTAGCCTCAAGGTAATCAAGGTTTTCCTTCATCCATTTACAGTTCATTGATGTAACCGTATTATCTTGATCAAAAATAATATTATGGTTGTGTGTGATTGTTTGGTTAACCTTGTTATGATAATATTGATTCTATGTTTGAATATTCCGCCTATGTTATCATTATCCTAGATTAAAGTTCTAAACAAACTAGAGCTACAACGATCATTATTAGGTTTCCACAATTGGTATCAGAGCCTCGTGGCTCTCGATCTAGGATCTACAAGGTTTTTGAAGAAACCCTAAAACCCTAATTTTCAAGAAACCGATTTGTGGTTAAAGTTTTTCTGGGGTTTTTGAAGTTTAATTGATATAACAAGATTTATAATCGTCCTCTCTACCTTAATTGGTATGCAATATGATTTATGAATCATTGTTATTATTAAGGGTTTCTCTACATCGAATTCGGTTTTCTTTTTCAGTGATCTATTCAAATTTGGTGAAGTTAGGGTTTTCAAACCCTAATTCGATAAAGCAACAAGAATTGATTTTGGTTTTTCTTTTTAAAAGGATTCTTGTTGAGTCGTTGTCTTCAAAACTGATCAAATCCTGTCGAATAGGATTTGTTGCATCTTTGTGATGCGGATCTGGTTTATGGTGATTTGTGGCTTGATCATGTCCTTTCTATTGCATATTATCTTGATGTGGTCTCAATTGCAACAATATGTTGGTGATTCGGGGCTGAGTATATGATGGTTTATGGTTAACATTGTTCTCATATTGGTATGAACTGTTGCGTTTCAAATATATATAGATCCAACATAACTATGGTGGCTCGGAAAAACCCTAAGTTTATATTGTTGCTGCTTTGTTCGTGTTTAATGGTAACAGATCGAATTTATGAAGATAACAACGTGATGGTTTTGGTTATGTGATGTGATCGTAAACACAGCTAGGGCTTCAATCTATTGTTTTGGCTTCTTGTATTATTAGATGCTGCTTAACATGAAGTATTAAGTGGGCTCTAAGCCGGTGGGTTCAAGTAACTATTAATATTGTTCGTTATTACATGGGATGAATATAAGTTTTTAATGACTTTAAAGATTATAGCTGCTTTGAAGAGATTTTATGCGTGCTTGTTTATTTATACGGTGCTATTCATTGGATTATTACTACTGTACGATACAGTGTACCAATTTTAGGCTCAATAAAATTAATATTGTATCGAATATGAGTTGGGGGTTTTACACTGTTAATGTTGTCATGTATACCATAGTTACTGTCGATATTATTACTACTGTTTATTACTATTCAATATACAATGGATTATGAAGGTCATACTTTATGAAGATGTGGTTACGAAGAAGATTGTTTATCACTTATTTGACGGTGAAGTGGAATTATTTGGGTTTGTGTTTTATCATATCTTAAAGTAAGTGTAACACTTTAGAGATAACTTGTTTGTGCTTAGAAACGATGTGACGAGAATTGACGAATCTAGCAAAGGTGTGTGATCTAACTTATGGTGCTCAATGCTCACATTTGCTATCACTTTGGTTATGTGTCTCATAGAAGATGAGGATAAATTGTCAAGAGATTGCGGTCTCCCTATACATCGATTTGGGTATACGTTCAAAGTCATGTGGATAGTGCAAGAATTAAGACACAAGTTTGGGTTGTTTTTTTATTTTTTTTTTGTTTTTTTTGTTTTTTTTTTTGATTTTTACTGTTTTTTTACTTCAGCATCAAGTTTGTTATACTTAGTTTTCTTCATTAGTAATTATTACATAGAGTCTACAGAATTGAAGATTCAAGAAATGGTTAACATATGGGTTTCAGGGGAAGCTTAATGTTATAATGTTTAACCATTTATATGTTGCATCGAGGTGAAGGTTTTTACTACTGCTAGCCTTTGTTACTACTGCTAGTGTAAGTTTCTACTGCTCAAGTTCATTTTTCTTAACGTAATGGAAGGCAATTTGGGTCATTGGAATACTTGGATTAGATTTGTGATTGTGGTTTGTAGTTGTGAAGGTCAAAGATTTGCATTTACTTTAGTCTCATATTTGATATTGACAAAAAGGGGAAGAAGATTAGGATGATTTGCAACTTGTAGATCCTTGGTGCTTATCCCAAGCAAAACCCGAGCCCGGGTCCTAGTCAAATATCTTGAACGTCACTTAATGTGTCGGGGTATATAAGTAACTTTTCCTCTTTGGAAAAGTTAGTTGTTTCAATTTAAATAATTCTACTTTCCTATTTTCTCTCATCTCTCTCTCTCTTCTTTCTCTCTCTACAAAACAACTTATCTCTCTCTCTCTAATTCTATAGTTTGATTCTTATATGATGTATGTTATGAAGTGATTACGGGATCCTACGCATTACAAAACACCCTAGTGATCTAGAAATGCTTAAGATTGATGTGGAACCAATAACCCCTAAATTGTTGAATAAACAGACAGCTCACTCTGCCTATATTAAGCACACTCAGGAAGAAACTACCGTTCTTAGGGATCTAGTTGAACATGTTAAATCAAAATATCCACTAGATCAATCCTTAGAATCAGCCTGTAGGTATGCTAAACTAGTACAGGAGTTGCTTACAAACATCAGTAACACCTGCCCTAGTATCAACAATGCTGATGGAAAATTAGTGGCTGTGACCCCAAAGAACAAGGACAAAAGCGTTAGATTTACTAAGCCCGTCACATCCTCAGGAAACACAATCACAAAAACAACCTCTACATCAAACCTAGTTTCTAACAAACCTATGTTGTCTTCTACAGGAGTAAAACCGTCTACTAGTGCTAGCGGATCACAGCCTTCAGGCAATACAAAGAAAGATAAGATTCGGCAAACACCAAGTAGTACTCAGAAGAATAAAGTAGAAGCCCACCCTAGGAAAGTTAAATCTAGTTTGAAAAATAAAGATTGTGTTGTTGAATCTAAAGGAACTGCTCATGTGCAGCATTCCAGGCTTAATGCGAATTCTGAACTAAAATGTGTTAAGTGTAATGGTTGCATGCTTTCTGCTAATCATGATTTGTGTGTTCTTGATTTTATCAATAATGTGAATGCTCGTAATAAATCTAAATCTGTTAAGAAAAATTCAAAGAAGAAAGTTTGGAAACCAACAGGAAAGGTGTTTACAAAAATTGGATACATCTGGAGACCTACTGGACGAACCTTCACTATAGTAGGAAACGCGTGCCCTTTAACTAGGATTACCACAACTACTGAAGTTCCCCTTAGGAAACCAACTGCCCTAGAAAATGAAACACCTAAGCCTGTTGTAACATTGGTTTACTGCTAACAAAAAGGAACCCAGTCAATCTCGGGGATCCAAAGTTTCCAATGTTCCATCTTCCTCTCTTAATGAATGCAGGTCGTCCAAATTGTTCTCTGGTATTTGGACTCCGGCTGCTCCAAGCATATGACCGAAGATCGCTCTCAGCTCACCAATTTTGTCAATAAGTTTTTGGGTACAGTTAAATTCAGAAATGATCACGTGGCAAAGATATTGGGTTATGGTGATTATCAGATTGGGAATGTTACGATATCAAGGGTTTACTACGTGGAAGGACTTGGACACAACTTATTCTCAGTTGGGCAATTTTGTGATTCGAACCTTGAAGTTGCTTTTCGTCAACACACCTGCTTCATTCGTAATTTAGAAGGTGTTGATCTATTAACTGGATCTCGAGGCAACAATCTGTACACTCTGTCTCTTGGAGATATGATGGCGTCCTCTCCCATATGTCTCTTGTCCAAGGCCTCAAAGACTAAGTCCTGGCTATGGCACCGACGTCTGTCTCATCTGAACTTTGGTGCAATCAACCATTTAGCTAGACACGGTCTTGTTCGTGGTCTCCCCAAGCTTAAATTTGAAAAGGACCATTTGTGTTCTGCTTGTGCAATGGGTAAAAGCAAGAAGAAACCCCACAAACCTAAATCTGAAGACACCAACCAAGAAAAACTCTATCTTTTACACATGGATCTTTGTGGACCAATGCGTGTCGCAAGTATTAATGGAAAGAAGTACATCCTCGTCATTGTCGATGATTACTCTCGATTCACATGGGTTAAGTTCTTAAGGTCAAAAGATGAAGCTCCAGATTTCATAATCAAGTTTCTCAAGATGATCCAAGTGCGGCTTAAAGTGACTGTCCGACGAATCAGAACAGATAATGGAACTGAATTTGTTAATCAAACTTTGCGTGAATATTATGAGAAGGTTGGCATCTCTCATGAAACATCTGTTGCTCGCTCTCCATAGCAAAATGGTATCGTTGAAAGACGTAATCGTACGCTAATTGAAGTTGCCCGCACAATGTTGATTTACGCAAAATCTTCGTTATTCATATGGGCAGAAGCAGTTGCTACAGCATGTTACACCCAAAATCGTTCCATCATACGTATTCGACACGGCAAAACACCATATGAGCTGTTACATGACAAACCTCCCGACTTATCATTCTTCCATGTATTTGGTGTACTTTGCTATCCAACAAATGATAGTGAGAACTTGGGTAATTACAACCGAAAGCTAATATTGGTATTTTTATTGGTTATACACCCACAAAGAAAGCATTTCGAATTTACAACCGTCGTACCAGACGAATCACTGAGACAATTCATGCAGACTTTGATGAGCTTACTGCGATGGCTTCTGAACACGGCAGTTCAGGACCCACGCTTCATGAAATGACTCCTACAACAATCAGTTCAGGACTCGTGCCAAACCCTCCTCCTTTAACACCATTTGTACCACCTTCTAATCAAACTTTGCGTGAATATTATGAGAAGGTTGACATCTCTCATGAAACATCTGTTGCTCGCTCTCCACAGCAAAATGGTGTCGTTGAAAGACGAAATCGTACGCTAATTGAAGCTGCCCGCACAATGTTGATTTATGCAAAAGCTCCGTTATTTTTATGGGCAGAAGCAGTTGCTACCGCATGTTACACCCAAAATCGTTCCATCATACGCCTTCGTCACGGCAAAACACCATATGAGCTTTTACATGACAAACCTCCTGACTTATCATTTTTCCATGTATTTGGTGCACTCTGCTATCCGACAAATGATAGTGAGAATTTGGGTAAGTTACAACCGAAGGCTGATATTGGTATTTTCATTGGTTATGCACCCACAAAGAAAGCATTTCGAATTTACAACCGACATACCAGACGAATCATTGAGACAATTCATGTAGATTTTGATGAGCTGACTGCAATGGCTTCTGAACACAGCAGTTCAGGACTCGCACTTCATGAAATGACTCCTGCAACAATCAGTTCAGGACTCGTGCCAAACCCTCCTCCTTCAACACCATTTGTACCACCCTCAAGAACTGATTGGGATATATTGTTTCAACCGATGTTTGATGAATTACTCACTCCTCCACCAAGTGTTGATCTCCCAGCCCCTGAAGTCATTGCTCTAATTGATGAAGTAGTTGCTCTAGTTCCCGTTGTATCAACTGGTTCACCTTCCTCAACAACAGTTGACCAAGATGCACCATCACCAAGTAACTCTCAAACAACACCCGAAACTCAACCTCCCGTCATTCCTAACGATGTTGAAGAAGACAATCATGATATTGAAGTTGCACATATGGGTAATGATCCGTACTTTGGTATCCCAATTCCAGAAATCCCTTCTGATCAATCTTCATCGTCGGATTCTATTCATACAATTGTGCATCCCGATCACCAAATTTCTGAACACAATAGCAAATGGACTAAGGATCACCCACTTGAAAATATAATCGGTGAACTCGATAGACCAGTTTCCACAAGGCTGCAGTTACATGAGCAAGCTCTTTTCTGTTACTACGATGCTTTCCTCACTGCTGTTGAACCCAAGACGTATAAAGATGATTTGACTCAATCCTGTTGGATCGAAGCAATGCAAGAAGAGCTCAATGAGTTCGAACGCCTTGAAGTATGGGAGCTCATACCCCGACCAGATAAAGTTATGGTTATTACTTTGAAGTGGATCTACAAAGTAAAGCTAGATGAACTGGGAGGTATTCTAAAGAACAAGGCTCGATTAGTGGCTCGTGGTTACCGTCAAGAAGAGGGAATTGATTTTGAAGAGTCTTTTGCTCCGGTTGCAAGATTAGAGGCTATAAGGATTTTTCTGCATATGCTGCTCACATAAATATGATCGTCTACCAAATGGATGTTAAGACAACATTCTTGAATGGCATTCTGCGTGAAGAAGTTTATGTCAGCCAACCGGATGGGTTTGTGGATCAAGATAATCCGAATCATGTGTACAAGCTTAAGAAGGCTCTCTATGGGTTGAAACAAGCTCCTCGCGCATGGTACAATCTTATGTTGAAGTTTCTACTATCTCAAGAATTCTCTAAAGGAACCATGGATCCTACATTGTTTATTAGAAGACAAGGCAAAGATACTCTCCTAGTACAAATCTATGTTGATGATATAATCTTTGCGTCTACTACACTTGAATTATGTGACTAATTTTCAAAAATAATGTGTTCTAAGTTTAAGATGTCAATGATGGTCAAAATATCATTTTTTTTTCTAGGACTCCAGATTTCACAAAGTCCAGAGGCTCTTTATCAATCAATCTATAATATGCATATAGATCTTTGAAAAAATTTGGTTATGAATTTCTTGTGACCCGTGGATCACTCCCATGGTGGAGAAATCTAAACGGGATGAAGATCCATAAGGGAAAGCCATTGACCCTACACACTATCGTGGAATGGTTGGCACCCTTATGTATCTTACAACCAGTAGACCAGACCTTACATTTGTTGTATGCATGTGTGCTCGGTATCAGGCAAAGCCTACCGAAAAGCACTTATATGCTATAAAAGAATCTTTAAATACTACGATGGAATGCTTAATAGGGGACTCTGGTATCCAAAGGATTCTTCTATTGCTCTAACAGCTTATGCAGACGTTGACCATACAGGTTGCTAAGATACTAGATGAAGTACATCTGGAAGTATGTAATTATTAGGAGACAGACTTGTTAGCTGGTCATCAAAAGACAGAAAAGCACTGCGATATCCAGTACGGAAGCTGAATATATAGCCTTGTTCGGCTGTTGTGCTCAAGTCCTTTGGATGAGATCACAACTTACCGACTATGGTCTTGGATTCAATAAAATTCCAATGTACTGTGATAACAAAAGCACTATTGCCTTATGCTGCAACAATGTTCAACATTCTCGATCAACACATATTGACATCAGATCCACTTCATCAAAGAGCAAGTGGAGAATAGAGTAGTAGAGCTTTACTTTATCAACACGGAGTATTAACTAGCAGACATCTTCACTAAATCCCTATACATAGAAAGAATTAAATTTCTTATCAACAAGTGCGAAATGCGATCAAGTTTACGCCTCTAAGACACTTGAAAACTGTTTGCAGCGAAGGCTAAAGAATAGTGATAATTGGTGGGTACCTACTATGATATATTATGTATCATATGTATATATATATTAAAAACCATAAAAACCAAAAAGATTTTTCAATTTTCAGAAAACTTTTATAAAAAACAAAATATAAAATCTTTAAAACAAAAAAAATAAAAAATGAGAAAAATATAAAAAGAGGTAATAATGGTATGTCTTCAGAAAATCAATAACATTTACGGTCTTAGAAATGTCATTCAATAATGATACGAGGCTGTAAATGAAGTTCGAGCAGAAGTTCAAAAGTTTTCAAAACATGCCAAAAATGACTTGCTATTATTTCTGATAGCAACCCGGTCATCATCTTAAAGGCAAGTATTTCAAAAAGAAAACTTGACCTCTCAACGAGAATTTATTCTCGGGCATGGTCTTCTTTATGACCATGCCAAGGCTTGTGTTTACTTTGCAACACAACCAGTAAAAAGTTGTCTTCACAATGAATCAGTGTTTTTAGTAATCACAAAAGGATTTTTCAAAGACAATTCAACCACTCAAACAATGACAAACAACTCTTTAAACAGAAAACAATTCATTATTGTGAGGCGGGGAGAAATTTTCATAATAATTTTCAAACGGGTCTTTCAAATTTAAGTCTCGAAATAAACGGATAAAGTTTTTAATAATGACGAATCCTAATTTAAGGGGAGTTAATGGATTTTAACTACCCAAGCTTTAGATGTCATTTGTTTTAAACTTTAAAGACTTATTTGAAATATAAGACCTAGTGAGTATAGGCTTTAAACGACATCGATCAATATGACAACTCATTACTAGTTGAACTAAGACTTAGGATTGTTTGGAAATTAATCAACTAGTTTTAATTGCTTGAAGTTGATTCTCAAAGGATAATATCTAAGCTTAGTTTACCTCATACACGATCTAAGTATGTGTGCATACAAGGTTTTGCTTATTTGAGTGGTCAAAAACTAGCTAAGGGGGAGGATGGGAGGTAGATGTATATTGATGAGTCCATGAACTTCTTTTGGAAGTACTTCTTTAAATTTGTTGGCCTTTCTTGTTTCTTTCGGGTTCAGTTATTTCAATTCACGTGGTGGGAAGAGAATCTCATCATTAGTCAGTATGATATTTGAGTCCCCTGAGGGAAGTGATGGTTGTTTAATTATTTAATCGTGAGAAGGCTCTGTTGATTCAATTAATTGTTTACTGACGGTCCAATCTCTTAAGCTTATTCTTAAATTGAGTAGACATATTTGATACAGAGGTACGGCATAGGGATTTAATTGACTACATTGGGACTTGTTAACTGTGGTTGTCTCAATTTATATCATAACCATATGAAGAGAGAAATGGCACATAGGACTTAATTGTCGTTGGTGTTGCGGTATTAAATTCTTTAATAGGGTTTAAGGTGTGTACTTTTAGATATTAGGCTTTATACTCAAGTCTACTTGATTGGCTTCAAAGAAAGTTTGAATCTATCGAAAGGATTGCTGGTTTTAGGGGAAGCTTAGACAACTCAACACAGCATTCACCAACCACACAGCTCCAGTTCATATGTCTCTGAATCTGTTTCATATCAAGTTTGGAAGCAAGACTTTCGTAACTTGGAAATGAAAGTTAAAGCATTGTTCAAAGATGTGCTTGGACAGATGAAGATCAGATTGGGGACAACTTCTTGAAAGAAGACGGTTTATGAGGAGCTTAGAAAAAGTTTCATTGGGGAGCTTGTACGAAGGAGACCTACAGCTGGCTACAAAAGAACCATATGATTCTATCATTTGTGTTCTCATCATTTCAGGGTCAAACCTTCGACATAATAATCTTGTGAATATATAATACTGTGTTGTTGTTAGACTAAAAATTAGGCATATATAGTGTTTGAGTATGAATTTTTAAGAATTTCTTAGTAAATTCAAAAAATTTCAAATTAACATACTCAAACACCATATAATTCCCTCATAATTTGAGGGGGAGCATTAAAATGTTCTTGTTAGATATTGTGTAAAATTTTGTCACCGAACGTTTTACTCTAATTATTAATCAAATATCAGGGATTAACATTTTGGATAAAGGGAGAAAATGTGATTAAACTGCATCTAATCTGTACTGAAATGTGATCATATAAAATGACTCAATGCACTCTACACTTAGCATGTACTACGATTATGATGCACATGTTAAGGGGGAGCTTTTAGTGATAATGAAAAAAAAACTCTTAAAGTGTAAATCTTTTATTAGGAATTATATTTGAGTTGATAAGACAAAAAGAATGAAACATAAGGAACTGAATCTTGCATTATGGAAGTCTACAGCTGGTGGAGTTTAATCTACAAAAGATAAAAGATTCCAAAAGATATAATTCTTAAAGATAAAGATAAAGTTTATTAAAGAATTAAAAGATTTAGTTTCCTTATATAATTATGTCTTCCCTTGTAAATCTAGATAGACTCTACTATATAAAGAGATCCCTAGATATTGTTTTATGTGTGTCAAAGATGTAAACACTAGAAAAGTGTGTTATTTTGTGATGTGTGTGTGTCTGTTCCTTCTTGTGTTGTGTTCTAGGCGTCAAGTCCTCTAAGTGGACGCCTAGGTTTGGTAGTTTTAGCCTCAAGGTAATCAAGGTTTTCCCTTGATCCTGTTATAGTTCATTGATGTAACTGTATTGTTCTGATCAATTATATTGGGGCTTGGAATGTTTGGTAAAACCTTGTTATGATAATATTGATTCTATGTTTGAATATTCCACCTATGTTATCATTATCCTAGATTAAAGTTCTAGTCAAACTAGAGCTACAACGATAATTAGGTTTCCACAATTGGTATCAAAGCCTTGTGGCTCTCGATCTAGGATCTACAAGGTGTATTCATGTCGAATCTATGAAGGAAGAGTGGTCATGTTCTCCGTTTTTGGTGTTTGGTTCAATTCGTTGCAATTAGGGTATTCATAAATCCTAATTTAATAAAAACAGGAATGGTGATCAATAATGTTTCCACTAGCTTTGGTGAGTTGATCGTTTGATTGATGATGAACCTTAGTAGGGATGCATAACACACGACATCAATATGATAGATGCAAAGACAAGGTATATGTGTCAGTCAAAAACTTTAGCAACTGAAAAAGTGTCGCTAAAAAGGTGTCGTCTGGATACTTTAAAAAAAAGGTATCCTTATATGTTTTGTACTGCTTGTTGGTGGTTACTACTAACACATGACACAGTACTGCTTGTGATCATATAATATTATGGCTTGGATTGTTTGGTAAAACCTTGTTATGATAATATTGATTCTATGTTTGAATATTCCGCCTATATTATCATTATCCTAGATTAGTTCTTACAATAACTCGAGCCTACACTATCTTATGGTTTCCACCTCTTTGTGTTATATCATGTAATACATCTAATGTGGGCAGTCTATATCTTATATCTTTTACTAAGGACATTATACATTTAACTACCTATTTACAACGTGTTATCAAAATAGGACTTTATTGTAAACGTTTTTATCACAAACCCTTAATTATATGTAATGTATACATATAAAATGAATGTGCAAGCCTTCAAGCATGTGTACAAGTGTATAATGCATAACATTTGAATATCTTTTCCCTAATAAATCAAGTTACAACTTTCTAAGCTAATGTACAAAGTAAAATAAGGTATAGAAAACCAAACTTAGCCATTTTACCTCCACCTAAATTTTACTTTAGTTTTCTTACTACCAGACTTTAGCACAAGGGGGATACAAAACGCTCTAATGCATGACTTCTAATACCTAAAAACTTAACCTAAGTCATCTAAAACCCTAATCTAAAACTCTAAACCCTAATGAAACCTAAGCTTTAAGTTCATTTTAAACTTAAAATGGAACCTAAACCTTTAATCAAAATCCTAAACCTAATTCTTAAATTAAACCTTATTTCCGAAAACTTTAGCTATCCTATAAACCTACCCTAAACTCGATTAAACATAAATCTACTAACCTATATGACCGTTAACCATTTCCACCTATTTTAAACTATTAAAAACCTAACCTAGCAACCTACCACCTCAAGCACTTCTATGACCTCACCACCATGTCACCAAGAAAGCACACAAACACCTCCACCCCTCTGTAAGCTACTACCACTACTTGCACTCCAAACACCCCCTCGTCACCTCTTGGTACCCGAAACCACCTCCATACCCTTCCACCTTTCATAGCTACCCTCCTAGCTCTCAAGACTCATCATACTGTTAGACAATTGAAAACCCCATCAGGTATTGTGTTTATTGATAGGTATTTATAAAGTAACATACCTAGAAACCCTAATGGACCCGAACCCACAAACGAGCTCGGTCCTTATAAACTATCCACTAATACTCCCTCGCAATCTGAGCGGCGAAATCGCGAAAGCTTAGATTGGATGAGAAAATTACATAAACATTAAAGCAATAAACATTAGGTTGATGAAGACCTTCGACAGCAAGCGGAGACAAATCTTCACCTTCAGCGGCAAAAGTAAAACAAAGCGATAGCAACAAAAGCAGTAAAACAAATAATTAATTTTGATGACGATATCCGACAGCAAGCGAAGTTTAATCTTCATCATGCAGCAACATCAAAAAGAAAGATAACAAAAAATGAATAAAAGCATAGACTTAATTTTTTTGAAAATGGATAAAAATGGCTGCTAAGGTTTGACGGGGTGGCATAAAAGAGGCGGCTTAACTTAGCCACTTAGGTTTGAGGATCAATCCTGCTTTGATACCATGTTAGATTTAGATTAATTTTCCATGATGAATTATTATTGATGATCTCATATAAATACATCATAACCCTTGGCAAGATCCCGTTTGTGGGTTCGGGTCTTATAAACTATCCACTAATACATATTAGCCTTCATTAGTCATTACCTACAACCCTTGGTCCTTACTCCAAGCCCTAACCTTGGCCACCAAGTTTTCAACCCCTATATAAAGCCGCACCCCCCATTCATTTCAAATCACACCTTAAAAACTTAATACAAACACAAATGGAGGTTCTGAGCTAGGCTAATGAGAAGTATAAGCGGTCCTAAGATTATAATATGAAGCCAAGAATATGAGAAGGAAGGTCTTGATCATATCAGGCGTACGAACCCAAAAACCCCATTTCGACCCATTTTAGCTCAAGTAAGCTTATAATCTTGTTCAATAAGCTCATAATCTATTTTAGAATGTTCATAAGACTCCTAAGATCCTATATGAACCCTTGTTAAAGCGTTTATACTCAAAACCATTGCGCATTTTGGTTTAAACCCTATAAAACGACACCGTTTTGTATTTCTAGCTAACGGAAACCTTTTTTATAACTTTGAGTTACTCATTAGAAAATCATCTTATTTTAGCTTATTCTAATAAGCCATGACCTGCAAAACTCTTTTGGATTTAAAAAATATCAAAGTTATGAATTTTGGACTTGATTTGTAAATGTTTTCATACATAGGGGTATAAATCATAACTTTCTGAAATATATAACTAGAGGGGATGAAATTGTCATTATTCCAAAGTTATAACTATAAGGACCTATCTTGCCAAGTTTCAAGTTAAAGGATTTATATTTATAACTTATTTTATATAAAGATCTTAATTGTTAAAAGTTTATAAACCAAGGGTAAATATTGCCATTTTTGCAAACTTAAAAATATAAAATATAATATTTTTATATAAATTATAAAAATATATATTAATATTATAAAACCCAATTTTATTAAAACCGACACATTTACGTTATTCTATCAATCGACGGGCATTATAATAAAATATTAAGTTTATATATTTAACGTTAATTTATCATCGACTACTTTTAAGAAACTTAAAATCTTAACGTATCACGTTACTAGGGAATTCATATGAGGGGGTCTCCAAATTAGGTATTTGTTTTGATGAGTTTGATGGGTTTATGATTTAAAGTGCCATGACACCTCAAACGATACTACGTGGCCTCTGGATTATGATAGCCCAAACAGTGATAAATATTTCAATAATTAATAAATCCAATGGAATACGTTAAACTTTATGAATTTTTTGAACATCAAAACCATCACACTATGACTTGACATAGTACCTAAGTTGCGTGAGTGATGGCCGTTACTTTCAATGATATATTTTGCCATTCATCAGATTTTCCCTATTAAAGGGAGTTCGTAGCCTCATATTTTAAATCTTCTAATTTTCTCATAACCGTGATGGCAAGATAATGCTATAACATGATCGAGTGTTTTTCTAATTGTATGGCTATCTGATATAGTATTGCCTAAGTCACTTAATTTTTGCCATTATTAAGACCCACTAATCATGAACCGTTAATTACTTTTTGGAGTGCGATGAATGCTGGTATTAGATCTATTTGGGACTGAACTTCCTCGTTAGTGTACCTATACTTTCTGGTAACCAAACTCACTTCATTTGAATCACTATGCGGGTGTTTGGCAAAGGTACCCGTTGGGGTAACTTCTTGTAATTATTGATTATCTCAAGGTCTCGGTGACATGAGCTTAGGGAAATAATACTATTTTCTATAATAATTGTACTCATTGTAATTATTATACTTATGGGTGTATAATAACGTAACCCACTATTGAACTTGTATTCAAACTGTTTAACATAAACCTATGAATTTCACTCAACCTTTGTGTTGACTTTTTAGCATGTTTATCTTAAGTAACTGAGCATCTTATGGCACGAAGTGGCACGGACTTGAAGATGGCTAAACTGTTATCATTCAAACTTTATGTTTCTAGATTTTGGGACCTCTGTTTGTAAAAACTCTGATGAAAAAATGAATGATAACTTATCTTTTAAAAACGTCTCTTTTGAGTCATTTTCTATGATTATGACTGTTGTACTATGAAATAATACCCCAGATTAGCTTTCGCTGCTATATGTCAAAAATGGGGGTGTTATAGATTGGTATCAAGAGCCACGGTTATAGAGAACAAGGTTGAAACCTTAACTATAACTACTTTTCTTTTTTCCATCCAAGAAAGTCCTCCGTGCTACTACATCTCCCGAATAGTATGTAAGATACATAACTATTATACTATTATATAAATAACTTATGTTATTTACCGCTGGGTTGTTAACAGAGTGATGTCTTCTCCCAACCACCCTACTTCCAATATTGGAGGGTTGCCTTTTCCTCTAACTTTTAGGACTATATCCCGGCTTTCCCAGGACTATTCCCCAGCTTCACAGATAATACTTTGCTAGCTCTTCAATAAACTCATTTGGTTTAGTTTCCAATAAAGGGGGGGGGCTTCACCAACTTTTTTCACTTTTCATGATGACCCCTTATATACAGTTCATGCATGATATTATGCTAAAGAATCCACCTAGTCCACCGCCAACTATATGTGCCTCAATCTCCAATGCTTCACTATGTTTAATCTCAAGAAGAATTTCTTCTAAGAGACTTATTGCCCACTAAGAAATGAGGCCGTGACCGATCACCCTCCTCTACTTCTACCCTACCTCAAGCATTTGAGATAGGAGAAAGCTCCCGTAAGACAAGTCTGGAACGTCATAAGGAGCAAATTGAGGAAATTTTAATCATTCTTAGATGAAACTCTCTCTTGACCGCATTGAGCACATAGAAAGACACAATAGAATGTCTATGGAAAAGGCTTCGGTGATCTTACAATAAGATATTGACAATATAGAAGCTGAAACTCCAAAAGGCTCAGTGCTTCAATATTGCTAAACTCTAAGAATGCTATTGGGACATAACAGCAAGATTTCTATGGTCACTTCAGGATTGCTATCTAGAACAAATCATCAAAGTATATTCCAGGTTTCGTCACTAAGCAGATAAGGAACGTCTTCTGAAGGCAATCTTATGTAAACAACAAGAAAACAGCCTGGGAAGGACCCTCAGTATACTAGATTAGATATAGTTATAGCTTTTGATAGGACCTAGCCAAGAGTGTGGTATAAAAAAACACACTTATCAATTTTGACTATGTATAGTACAAAGGGCAAAGTTGTTCATGATATAATCCAATGTTGTTCCTGTTTTATATTCTCCTGTGTCCTTAATATTAATCTCTGTCATCATACTTATTATGAATCATACTGTGACTTTTAATAAATCAAATGCTTGTTAGAATCCATATCAAATAAGTATCTATGATTTAATATCACTATTGTTAAAATTGCTTAAAGTAATAAGCATTGCATTTTAAGACTTGTGAGATCATTCTTATTACGTGTTGTCTTATGCTGATTGAATGCCTCCCAAAAGGACATCAACATCTGAAGCACCAGCCATGACTCAAGCTGCCATCAAGAAACTAGTTGCTGACAGTGTTACCGCAGCTCTGGAAGCACAAGTTGCAACAATGACAAATGCTGACTAATACCAATAGTGATCATGGAGAAGAGAAGCTCTGTAGCAAGAAAGTGTAGTGGGGTACAAAGAGTTCATAAGCTGTTCAACCTATCAATTTCAAAGGTTCAGAAGAGCTGTTGGGGACTTAGCTGCTGGGTTTGATGCCGATACTGAATCAGTGTTTGTCCGTAGCAACGTACCGAAGACTGAAGGTAAAGTTTGCTACTAGGTACTTAAATGAAGAAGCTCTATCCTGGTGGAATTCTTTTGCTCAACTTTGTGGATAGATGAAGCTTACAAGATTAACTGGGTTGAATTCAAGAAGTTGTATAAAGAAGTTATGTCCCTGGTACTATAGGTCCAAAAGATGGAAGACGATTATTCCATCTGATGTGAAAGGGGATGATCTTAAGAATATGTTGAGAAAAGATTCCATGAATTGGCAATCCTGTGGCCCCACTTATGGTGCCAGATTCTGAGAAAAAGAATTGGAAGTTTTTCATCAGGGGATTGCCTAAAGTATTTGAAGGGAATGTTACCGCCTCTAAACCTCAAACTCTAGAGGAAGACATTAACATAGCCTAGAGGCTAATGGATCAGGTAACAAAGCACACTCTGGTGCAAGTATCAAGTGATCACAAACGAAAGTTTGACGACAGAATGACTTTCAACAACAACAACTACCGTAACACCAACACCAACAACCGCTACAATAATCACCAACCACACTGAACCAGAAGAAGAAACCTTCAGGTTCTTTATGTGCATCGCAACTGAAAACAATGGGTATATTAGAAACCTTCCCTTATGTAAGAAATGCACTCTGCATCACACAGGACCTTGCACTGTTAAGTGTAATACTTGTAACAAGGTGGGCCGTCTGACCAAGAACTACAGAAACAAAGGGCCAGTCACTGGAAGTAATCTGCTACCAGTGACAGTTACTTGTCATGCTTATGGAGAGAAAGGGCATTATGCAAATCAGTGCCGAAAGACCACCAAAAACAATGCCCAGGGAAGAGCCTACATGTTGAGGGATAGGAATGCTCACCAAGACCCGAACGTAGTCACGGGTATGTTCCTTCTAAACCAACATCTAGCTAGAGTATTATTTGATTCTGGAGCCGATAAAAGTTTCGTATCCATGTCTCTTGCCTCTATGCTAAATATTTCACCCATTACAATAGATACCTTTTACAATATCGAAATGGCTGACGGAAACTTAGTAAGCATAAACACCGTTATTCAGGGTGCAACTCTGACTTTGTTAAACCAACCTTTTAAAATTGATCTTATGCTGATCAAACTTGGTAGTTTCGACGTCGTCATTGGTATTGATTGGTTATCCAAGTATCAGGCTAGAATTATTTTTGACGAGAAAGTCATCCACATCCCAATCAACGGTGAATCTTTGATCACCCGAGGTGACCAAAGTAAAACCCAATTAAGTCTCATATCTTGTATAAAAACTGAAAGATATATATCCCGAGGTTGTCAAGTTTTCGTAATCCAAGTAATAGAAAATAAGTCAGATGAGAAAAGACTAGAAGATATCCCAGTAGTCAGAGAATTCCCAGAAGTTTTTCCTGAAGATCTACCTGGCCTTCCTCCCGTTCGCCAAGTAGAATTCCAAATCGATCTAATTCTAGGAGCGGCACCTGTAGCCCGGGCAGCTTATAGATTAGCTCCTTCAGAAATGCAGGAACTATCTAACCAACTTCAAGAGTTAGCAGACCGAGGTTTTATCCGACCAAGTACTTCACCCT
>BQNB010125254.1:0-19800 GCA_026074375.1 Tanacetum coccineum | reverse complement strand
TTCAAATGTGTGACCTACGTTCAGCGTTGGCATGACATTAGCACTAGTAGGATTTCCATTCAATCATCGTGAAATACTATTTGATAGTATCACTCCAGAATGTTCCAGCAATGTCACAAAGACATGCAATGTCACAAAGACATATACTCATTGTATCATTTTTTATCATTGATGTGTAATACAAACGTACTTTTTTGTCCTAAAGATATTTTCATTGAATATCAAATTGGCTCTAGACTTCGTGTGCACTTTTAGTAAGCAAGGACTGGAGCAGACTGTTCTTTATTCAATACCAACATTCTCGGAATGAGAAGTCGATAGATTATGCGTTAAATCTCCGTAAGAATAAAACAAATACTTTTTGAGAAGTACTTGAGTGGCTAGGAGGGGTTATGCATTTGCATCACTGGGTCTATGATGTCTACTTTAATAACAGAAATCAACGAATGAAATCCGATAGATTATGAGTTGACCCGGTTTTTATCCTAACCTTTTCATTTTGCTTATCATTTGATTCTTCTTCATCATATTCTTGTCACTTTTGACAACTTTATCATTTTTGTTCATTTTTTTTCATTAAAAGCTTTATCACTTAAGTCCTTTTGGAATTCGAAACATGTTGATTTACACCTCAAACTCCATCACCTAGACCTAACTTTCCTAAATTGGAAGGAAGACTCCGGGGTAGATCAATTCCGGTTATGGAAGATCATAGGAGTATTTTGGGAGTAACTAAATCACACCGTGCAACTTAATCAACATACGCCAAGATAATTCCCTTAGAAAGAATGTCCGTGAAAACCATGATGAAAATCTGAAATCGTATCATGAGATTTTGATAATATTAAGAAAATGTAGAACAATCACTCTTTCTGTTTTTGTATGCGGTGGCATTTTTTTTCTTGCATGCTTTTCTCTTTTTCTTTTCATGTGCTGTTCTTGCTTTTGAAGCACATGACATATACTTTTATTTTTTCAAGTATACGATTTTCATTTCTCTCTTTCTGTTTTTCATCATTCTCACAAACATCATATGAAGAAGAAAATTTTAATCTTTAAAAGTTTTCAATCATTATAAAGACACTCCCCCTTAACATATGCCGAGAAACATTTTTAACATGAAGCTAAAAACGCAAAAATACGGATATGTGAAGGTGAAATGTAAAACAATTTTCCATTTTTGTTTCTTTCTGAAAACTTTTCAACAACATATACGGACACTCCCCCTCGAAAAATACCATATCTTCGTTAAAACCTTTATGAGGGAGTTCCTCTTTGCACGTCTGAGTCCTTTATTTCTTTAGACACTTTTCACAAAGAGTACATCGATTTGAAGACCTTTTAAAATTGATTTTATCTTGAAAGAACCACATTTTAAAAATCCGAATCGATTGTAACGCATCAACTTGAGATCATTGACTTTTAAAACAACTTGATTTTATCTTTTAAGTACCACATAAAGATTTTGAAAAATATTTGTCAATGACTCAAGTCAAAGAAGACTTCTCTTCTTTTTCAAAGATAGATGCACTGAAGCGTACACCTTCTTTTCTTTAAAGCACGGGTTATGTACTGAAATGTACACAAGCCATCAAATGAAGCTCGGGTTTCGTACTGAATTATACGAAAGCCATCAGTTTAAGTTCGGGTTTCGTACTGAGATATACGAAAGCCATCATATAAAAAAATTTAATTTTTTTTTAAATTTGGTCTAAAAGAAAAACTTTTTTTTTCTAAATTTTATATAAAAGAAAATCTTTTTGTATTTTTGTAAAAATTTTATATAAAAGAAAAATCTTTTTGAACTTTCTATCAAATTAAGCAACAACTTTTGGTACCCACTTAAGCACGTTGCTAACGGGTTTACCATATTTGGAGAACCAAATGTAAGTTGCGTCGATTTGATGCATAGAGGTTGAATTCCAAGGAGATTTGAAACCCGGTGTTTCATTTTGAAATAACTTTCTTGGAATCAACGGTGATTTAAAACTCTTCTCATTTATCCAATTTGACTTATAAAACCTGGATGTTTCATTAGGAGTTTTAAAATTTCTCAAAGGTGTAAACACCGTTCTGAAACCCGGTGTTTCATTTGATGTTTTAACCTTTGAGGAAGACGAAGATTTCCATTTGTTGAAACTCGGTGTTTCATTTTGAAAAATTCTTTTCGAAATGAATGGAAACCTTACATCTTTCACCTTTTTCAAAACTGAATCATCTAGTTTACGCATTGAAAACATTTCATCCCTAGAATACTTAAATCGTTTGGAAATGTTTTCCCCCTTTCTTTTCCAGATTTGTTTTGAACTTTTGTTTTTCTCATGATTTTGAGAAGCAAATGTTTCAAAGGAATGTTGTTTCTTCAAATACTTCCTATCTTTTTGCAAAGAATAAGTAGTAAATTGAGAAACATTTCTTGAAATCGGTTTTGAAGATTTACCTGTTCATTGGGTTTGCCTGATATCTAGACACAACATGTTGCAAACATTATATCTGGCCGACTTGAAGTAAGGTACAATATTCAACATCCAATAACTACGATAATCAGTATGATCAACTGGTTTTCCAACTAAATCAAGTTTGAGTTTAGCTTGTTCAACCATGGGAGTGGGAACCGTATCACAATTTTCCATTCCAAATCGTTTCAAAATATCAAGAATGTACTTGGATTGATTTATGAAAATCCCGTTTGAAAATTGATTTACTTGGAGCCCGAGAAAGAATTTCATTTCTCCCATCATACTCATTTCAAAACGTTTTTCTAAAAATTTCGTGCAATATTTTGGATTCGTTGAGCCAAATATTATGTCATCAACGTATATTTGAATTAGCATTATATGTTTACCCTTCTTTTTTATGAAAAGAGTAGTATCGATTGAACCTTTTTGGAAACCGCTATCAACCAAGAATTTTGAAAGAACGTCATACCATGCCCGAGGTGCTTGTTTCAAACCATACAGAGCTTTGTCGAGAGCATACACATGGTCTGGATATTGTTTGCTGACAAAACCTGGAGGTTGACCAACATATACTTCCTCTTTAAGAATTCCATTGAGAAACGCCGTCTTTACATCCATTTGAAAGACCGTGAAATCCTTATGAGCAGCATATGCAAGAAATAAGCGTATAGCCTCAATTCGAGCAACTGGAGCAAACGTCTCATCATAATCAATGCCTTCTTGTTGACAGTATCCTACAGCGACAAGCCTTGCTTTGTTTCGAATAACCAAACTGCTTTCATCTTTCTTATTCTTGAAGATCCATTTGGTTTTGATGATAGTCTTGCCTTCGGGTCGAGGAACTAATCTCCAAACTTTCAATCTTGCAAATTGATCAAGCTCATCTTGCATTGCACTAACCCAATCAGCATCTTTTCAAAGCTTCAGCCACGTTAGCAGGCTCAACACTACTTAGCAACATGGCAAACAAACATGAATTTGCTAGTTGTCCTCTTGTACGAACACTCGACTTTGGATCACCAATTATTTTATGAAGTGGTGATTCTTAGTCCACTTTTTCTCATGTGGGTAAGGTTGATAGAATGTATGAACATTGGAAGGATCATGGAATGACGTACTTGCATCAAAATAAGCATCTTCCAATCGTTCATCAAACACATTATGTGACGAACTTGCTTCATTCACACTAGGAACCATGTTATTTGAAATCGATTGAGTATTTGTTGGAGAAACCATTACTTCTTCCCTAACTTTGTTTGACCGTCATCATTCAATGAAGATGAAGAAGATTCCTCTTGAAATGATTCAGAAACCTCATGAAAAACTTCTCCTTCGTGCGAAGAAATTTCATTGTTGGAAGTTTCAACATTCGTTGTCGAAGATTTCGTTATCTTTGAAGAATCAAAATACTCATCGTAAAAATTGTAAAATAAATCTTCCAAATCTTTCTTTGAAATTTCTGAAACTTGTGAAACCGTTGGATTTGAAGATTTTCCCGTTTCGTTTAAATTAGATAAACCGGGTTCTAAACTGAATGTGTTTAGAAGCCATATCTGAAATCCTCATCCTAAATTTCACATTTCACGCTCCGTGAATCTTTCGAGTTTCGATTATTGTAAATTCTGAATGCAGCAGATTCTTTTAAATATCTAACAACACTCCAATATCCCCTTTTGCCTTGAAGCTTCCAACATCATCATAATCATTGAGTAGAATAACATTTGCAACCATAACACAATAAAGAACTTGATGTTTGCTTTTTCTCTTTTAATTAGCTCATAAGGAGTTTAAGAAACGTTTGTGAATAATACGAATGATTATAGTGTATAACAATCTGTTGCGATGGCTTCAGCCTAAATAAACAATGATAAGTTTTGTAATGTAAGCAAAGTTCCTTGCAGCTTCGACTAAGGTTCGATCCTCCTTTCACGACACCATTTTTTTTGCCGTGGCGTTCTTGCAGCAGAAAATTGTTGAGAAATGTCACCTCATCAAAGAACCTTAGCAAGAGTTATGTTTTTTTAAACTCAGCACCATATCAGTTCGAACACGCTGAACATGAAGTTGAAGATTCTCTTGGGTGTTTCTTAATAATGAAATGATGACTTCACAACTTCATCTTTTGGAATGAAGAAAAGAATACCCATTGTTACCAGAATAATCATCGACAACAACTAACACATATCGCTTTCCGTTAATACTTTCTACGCGCATCGGACCACACAAATCCATATGAAGAAGATAAAGTGGCTTATTCGAAGCAAAAGCCGTTTTGGACTTGTGATGTTTTCGATGAAATTCGCCCCCTTTGTTCCACAAAGCGGAACCCATCAAATGAATCTTTTTTTTTTAATTTCATCTTATGAATACCTCGAACAAGATTGTTTTTTCACAAGGTTATTGATGTGCGAAATTCAAATAAGAAAGACGATGATGCCACATACCAAGTATTTGCGAAGAATGAAGCCTTTGCCAGAAGACAAACTGAAGAATTTGATACGATTTTGTTAAAGAGCAATAGTATACAAATTCGACGAACGATCACCGGTAAGCAAATCTACACCATCTTCGTTTCGAACAAAACATGTCGACTTTCGAAAGGCAACTTCAAGGCCCTTGTCACAAAACTGTCCAACGCTAAATAAGTTATGTCCTAGACCTTCGACATAGTAAACTTTCTTGATCGTCATTGATCCAATAACAACATCTCCATAGCCAGCAATCACCGCAAAATCATTATTGCCAAAGCGAACCGTTCCAAGAAACTTTTCCACAAAGTTCGTCAAAAGAGCACGATTACCCGTCATATGCTTTGAACATCCCGAATCGATGATCCAAAGACAAATCTGGACAATCTGCAATAAATAAAACACCAAAGACATTCAACAAACTTTGGGTACCCATTTGAAAATGGGTCCCTGTGAGTTAGGTGTCTTAGAAATTTTATCTATTTGACGCTTAACTTTAGGAATCCATTTAGCTACGGGTTCAGCTAACGGTTGCATTTTAGGTAGCCACCTAAACAAAGTTCTAGGTAAAGAGTTATTCGAATTACTCTTAGAACGCACATTCAAAGAATCATGAGGCTTTTTCCTAAAAGGCATCTTGCTAACTCGAGAATTTCTAATACTCACATCATCAAAAACAAACAAATCATTCACATCATAAGAAGCATACAATCTAGAATTACAAGAAACATTCATAGCATCATTACAAGCATAAGCACTTCTAGTGTCTACATGATGAGAATTATTACATGACAACAAGTCTTTGCGAGAATATCGCTTAACATCTTTGTTCAATTTTGAATTACTAACAGAAGACAAATCAACATTAGAAGTATTAGACGACCCTTTCTTCTTCCAAATAACACCGCTATACTTAGGTCTTCTAACACTACTTAAAGTGTCTAAATCTGAAAAATGAACAAAATCTCTATTAGCACGCAATACATCATTATTCACTTGTTTGTCATTTTGTTTTGATGATGTTCTCTTTCATCTTTTTCTTTTTGTTTTATTTTCAACATTATTTGAAGCACAAGACGTTTTTAACACTGAAAATGGTGAAATACTTTGTGACACGTTTATTTTAAACATTCCTGGAGCAATCACTTTTGAATTCTCCAAATTGTAACAACCTTTTTCAACCACTTGACAATCATTTTCACTTTGATTTTCCGATTCAGAAATTGCATTTTCACTCGACTCAAAACCTTTTGATTTCAAAGACTAAATTATTTCCAAATTTTCTTTATCTTTTTGCAAAAGACTCACCATTTCATCTTCCAAATCAATTATAATCTTTTCTAAAATCACAGTTGGACCATACGATTTGAGTGAACTTGTTTGCTGAAACGGAGAATCAATCTTTTCAAAATCTGGATTTATTATCTCTTGAAAGTAATCATCTAAAAATTTTATCTTTTCATTCACATAACTTTCATTCAGATTTCCATAATCATATGCAAACTCAATTTTATTCTTTCTTGCTCTTTAAATTTCTCAATTTCCAAAGCTTCATTCGAATGTGTGAGAAACATCGGAGTATACCTAAGACCAATAACCCTCTCGTCGTAAAGACTAGGACTCAATTCTTTTGCTTTACAAAAATAACTTGGATTTTCAAAACCTATTCCTTTTCGACCATTATACATTTTATCCTTAGAAGGCATGATCATATGTATTGTCTGGCGTGTTTTTCTGATTTTATGAAGTTTGTTTTCACAATCATTTAATCTTTCCAAACATTTTTTAATTTCTAAATCCTTGTTACGCACACACTCTTCTAATTCTGAAATTTTCGTTTGTTTTTCTAAAATTATCTCTCGAAGCCTCAACACATTATTATTCATCTCAACTAATTGACTACTCAACTTATCGAATAAAATATCTTGTTCATCAATCTTTTTCCTATGTTGTTTATCATTATCACAAAGAGCATAATATCTAATCATATATTGATATCTTCCTTCGTCAAGTTTTGCATATTGTGCTTGACATTAACTGTGAGTATCAATCACAACATGTTTGACTTTGAGTGTTCTTGTAAAACTTTTGTTTGAGCAAGAAAATCATCATTCTTTTTGTTCAACACTTTTATTTGTTCATTAAATTCATTGTTTTTCTTCTCAAAAGTGTTTACTTGATTTTTTAAAACATCATATTTATCTTGTAAATCCTTGTTTTGATTTTTTAAATCTTTGCTTTGTTGATTTGCTTTCTCAATACGTTTCTGACATTTAGCAATCTTTTGGTTAAACTTCTTAATCAATTTATCAACTAAATGATCCTTTTCTTCAGAATCATTATGATCAACTTCTGACTCGTCATGATCTGTTTGAGATACAATATGATTTTCATTAAAATTTTCACTAGCAGGTTCAATTGCATCATGAAAAATTTCTTGATCATCATCATTGTCTACGAATAAACCATAATTAGTAGAATTATCATAATACTCTGAAGTTTCTTATTCAGATTCACTTTCAAAATCAAAGGTGTAATAAGATACCTCAGCAATGGTTTCTTCAGCAGATGACTAACTTTCCTCTGAATCCGAAAGAACCTTTTCCATTTTAGCCATGAAGACCATATTCGCACTAATCTCCTGATCTGAATCACTACTTGACTCCATCCAAGCTTGGTCCTCAGCAAGAAGCACTTATTCATCACTGTCTTTCTTAGCTAGCAACATCTTTGTCTTGTAGTAGTTGTAATCCTTGACCTTTGCTTTCTTATAGTCTTTGGCAAAATGTCCATTCTTCTTGCAATTATAGCACTTAACTTTGCTCATATCCCTTTTCTTCTCATCCACTTTCTTATCCTCTGTCTTTTTCTCTGACTTCACGTACTCTGGTTTCTTGTTTGCTGAAGAAGAAGCTGAAGAAGTTCTCAAATTGTTGTTCGTTGGTTTAACATAATACTTCTTCCGATTAAAAGCTTTGGCTAACAATGCAGTAATCTTTTTCAAATCACTGATATCTTCATCATCACTCCCTTCTGAATCCGATTGAATGACAACTTTCTCTCTGCTTTTGCTCACTATTGTTTTCTCCGCAACCAACGCTAATGGATCTGAAGTAACCACAACTACTTTCTTCTTATGGCTCATTGCTTCATTCACATCACCTTGGTCTTGCTTTAGAATGTTATAAAGAGCATTTATATTAATTTCCATTAAGTTCTTGTTTTGTCTCATCGTTGTGCCATACTGTTTCCATTATGGTTGCAGATTGTTTAAAAACTTAAAATTCAACTCATAATTATCTTTCTTATAACCACACTTCTTCAAATCATTAATCACTTGTAAGTATCGAATGTAAGTGTCAAGCAACAGCTCTCCTTCAGTAGCTTTGAAAGTCTCATACTCATACAAAACTACAGCTTTCCAATCTTGTTCACCATACTCAGAACCAAGCATATGCCTTTCAAGTGCATCCCATAACTCTTTAGCATAATTGTTGCTGTCGATAAGAGAATATATGTCATTTGGAAGCCATTGAATCAAAAGAGATCTATCAAGACGGTCAATCTTTCGATTCTTTTTCTCTTCGCCGTCCACATTGATTTGTCTTTCAGGGGAGGTGGTACATTTGATGTAGTTTCAGCAAGTGACACTTGAGTAACAACAGGCAATGGGTGTTCACCATTCTGAATAGAATTAATCATTGCTTCACCATCTATTTGCTCTTCAAGATGGTTCATAAACCGTTCACGCCACTGAGAGTATTCACCCTGATACAACAACAGAATCCGCATTGTCGAACCAACCGTAATCACGTCTCGACTCATCTTGTCTTGAAAAAATATCCCGATACTCAACGAAAAATCCTGATAAGCTCGCTCAATTAATCACTACAAACTTACTTGCCGCAAACAAAAACTATTTAATTCTCAATTAAAATTGTAGACCAAAAATAATACTATTAAAAAATGTAAAACTATATATAAAAAAATTGAACTTTTTTCTAATTTTTTAATTTTTTATTATTATTATGTTTTATTTGTTTTTTTTAAAGCTCAAATAAAACTGTAGAAAAAAAAGCCCAAAAATTCAAACAAACAATTATAATCAATCTCGGATTATCGACCCGCAATTAAAACCGTAGCTCAAAAGCTTTACTAAAAATTTTAACCTATGAATTCATCCCACAACAAATTCTTTTTTTATATATACTACTTAGACTATCTTCCCAAAATTAAATTCTTTCAAAAATTTTACCATCACATTAATGCAGCAAAAAAATTAACACCAGCCCATTTAGTCATGAGAGATAGCAAGCTCAATTTTCCTTCTTGTTTAAAATTTCGAGATTTAAAAAAAAATAAGCCCAAGTTCGGTTTAGCCAATCCAACAGCCCAAGACCAGATCTATATCAAACCCTAGTGACTTCACTATATTAATACTACTTTTACTCTTCATACAAACCTAACCCTAATGTCTAATACCAAAATCATACGCCTCTTTTTATCATTTCACTGCCTTGTCACCCCACAAATCTCTCCCATTCACTGGATTAATCTTGTGAGAATAAACATTCATCCATGTTTGAAGCTTGTATGACTCATGAACCCAGTCTTCTGGTGTGCCCACATCCATACAATTATCTGCCATATCATGAATTGCAGCAATGACATGCTTACATGGGATGCTTGATATTTTCCACTTTCTACATGAACAAGTCTTTTGGGTCAAGTTAACTACACACTGGTCTTGGTAAGGACCTTTCACTTGAAAAAGGTCTTAACCATTCCAATCAACAGTGCAATAACTTGCAGCCTCCTTTATCTTGTTAAAAAGCTTGGTAACAGGAGGAGTTAGTGGTCCATCACTTTTTTTAATGACTTTTTGGACAATGACAATTCTCTTCATTAGGTATTCTCTCACAAATTCTAGGGCAGTAATGATTGGACTATCCCTAGCATCTAACAACTATCTATTAAAAACCTCACACAAATTGTTGATTAAGATATCATAGTGAGCCCTCCCTATAATAGAATGTATAAAATTATGAAGTATAAGAAACTACACATAAGCATTAAATATTCAATTAAGTTTATTAAAGCTGACTAACTACACATACCTAAAAAGTAAGCCCTGCTCTAATGTTCAGGTGGAATTTTACTTAACCATTCATGAGCTTTTTTGTTGTAATTCTTCAAGTCATCCATGTTTTTTTGAAACTTAACAATAGTTGTGGATGTTGCACACCTCCATAACATTTCCTTGTAGTCTCCTCCCTTCCATGTTAAGTTCATGTTTTCATTGATGTGCCTCACACAAAACCTATGCTCAACAGATGGAAACAACTTTGCAATTATTGGTAGCAGTCCCTAAATCATATATTGATCAAAGTTAATACAACATATATTCATCAAAGTTAATAAAGACAGTTGAAATAAGTATTGATTTTTACCTTTTGTCTGTCTGTGATGAACGTGAAATTGGAGTTACTGAATAGATCAAAATCATCAGCAAGACATGTTAAGAACCATGTCCAAGAGTATTGGTTCTCAGACTCCACAATACCACACTACTACAAAAAATGCCATAGAAACTGGTCAAAATAGCCCATAAAGAGTGGTTTTGGAACCACTCTCCGAGGGGGGTATCTCCATGATTGAAACATATGAAAACCGGTTATGCAACCAGTCTCTATAAGAAGAATCGACACAAGTTCTCTCCTTAAGAAATGGTCTCCTTAACAATTGGTCTTCATACTGGTTCTCTTGAAACATGTCTTTATAACCACATCCAACCAGTCTTTATATAGATTAAAAAGATATGTTTTTATCTCAAAACCTGTCTTTTTTTAATCATTTAAAAAAATTGGAATTCTTTAATAAAGTCCAATTTACCAAATTTACACCCACAAAATAAGAATATAAATACAGCAAATATTAGATTAAAATGAGTTAGATGGGGACAAAATTGTCAAAATCATAACAAATTAAAGTAAATAAAGACAACTTTCATTTCAGCTTAACATAAAGCAAATACAAAATTAAATCATATTAAATCACTAGAATTTCAACAAATAACTATAAAGAAAAACAACTAGATTCAAAAAAAAATAACTTACTTATCTAGGTCTAATCTAGCCACATAGTAAACATGTGCCAATGATCGCGTTCAACTTCTTTGTTCTCAACGGTGTCATTAACTCCACGGTACTACAGTAATTTAATAAAATGAAAACGATCAGTAATGTATATGCAGTTTTATCGTTGTTGACATTGGGTTAGCACTATTTGTTATTCTAAAGCTTAGAGAACAACCTAGAACAACCTGACAATGCATACTAAAGCGAATTCTGGAAGAATTAGATTCCGCTTTATAATATTACTTTGAAACTAGCTTTATAAATCAGGGATAAAATATGTAAATTGGCATTTAAAAAGAAAACCCAGATTACGTGAGGTCAACTTCTTAATTTCCAATTTTCATTCGAATACTAAACGCAAGTTCCATAGTTTCATGCTCAGTAAGAAATGATTCTTTATTAGTGGTTTATATATTCATATAGTGTTCCATTTGGTCTAACGTACTATTAGTACAAGACACTTTGTTTTAAGCCCCACAACTAAAAGTTTAGACAAAGACGCTTTCATCTTGTCCAAATATGCCCATTTCGTCTAAATCATGTAACCATGAACATGTCGTTTCTTACCCATATTTGCATATATGTTTTTATGGTCGAACAACAAAGGAAACAATTATTTTATATGAATAGGCATACGGTATCGAACATTATTAGCTTAAGTTTACGTCTCTAAGTGACCGTGTTCGTATGAGACTAAATCAAACTCGGTACGAAACACGCCACAAAACAAATTAAAGGCTATGATTAAGAGAGTATGGTTGAAATCCTAACGCGAACACAAACTCAAAACACCCATGAACGATAACCGTAACTCATCCAGAAGGCATAGATCGTATGACTCCAAAATAATTTAGATCAACTTTGTTGTTTTGTGCGGATTTTGTATATGCGAGGTTTCCGTGTGATGAGTGAAAGTAGAGAAGACATTTTATATATTGGCGTGGGTAACTTTTCGAAATCATCGGCCTTGAATAGGAAGAAACGCTTTGTTTAAGGAAGGATTTAAATGAGTATTAAATCTGATGAAGTTATAAAAGTTAGTCAAATCACACATATTTCTTGTATGATATTCGTTTTCGATATGATATATATATTCTTGCATACACGATTGTGTGTAATAAAAACAACAATAACTGTATTATATCTATTAATAGAAATAACAATATGTAATCTTAAATTGGGTGACTTAGCATTGTTTCGAACGAGTATAAAACCAGCTTGTGCTAATTATGCAGTTATGGTTTTTCTCATTATTTAAAAAAATGGTAGAAAAATATAAGGTTATTGACCATAAACAATAGACAAATGAATTGTAACAACCACAATTGATACTGATGTTTGTGACACGGTTGATTTACTTCTATTTTCAAAATATACCATAACGATTTTTATTTGCTTTTATATGTCAATCTTAGTCTATAAATAATCATTCATTGTTAAAATCCTTTACGTAATATTTAACCTATAATATTATTATTTTTATTATTAGGGGCTTAAATCACCAATGTATAGTACTCGGTAGGTATTTACGTAGACTATCTCTATATATGTATTAGCCGTCATTCTATCAAATGTATAAGTATAAGAATCCAACACTCTACTAATTCTGACTTCAGTGATATATGTTTAGTCTTATGATTTTAATCATTGTCGAAGTTTTCTTTAATTGTTTTCTTTTTTTAAAGTTAAGAATATTTTAGCACACCAAATTATTAATATAAAACAAGACCGGTTGTTTTATATTAAAATGGTGTCTGTAACATAAACAAATAGAGACATGTTGTTACCTACACACCAGTGTCTTTAATTGTGTAAAAAACTAGTTGTTTTATAAAAAATGGTGTCCATAACATAAACACATAGAGACATGTTGTTATATACACACCAGTGTCTTTAATTGTGTAAAAACAGAGGGCTTGCACCCAAACAACACTTTTTATCAATTCTATTATGAAAACTAGTTTTTTCAAGAAAACCTAATTCCATTTATTCCCTTCCCATTATTTTTTTGTCATAGAGATAGGGTTTTACATAACTGATCTTTTTGGGGAGGTGTTTTTAGCCTTTTTTGTAGTAGTGCCATATGTAACTGGGTAGATACCATTATTGGCATCTACGCCCACAGTTGTAAGCATATGTCCAGGATATTGTCCTCTCATAAAGGCACCATCCAAACCAAGCAATTACCTACCACCTTCTTTGAAACCCCTTTTTAGAGCACCTAAGCAAACATATATTCTCCTGAACATTCTTATTGTTTTTTTAGGATCCTCTTTCCCATAAACATCTATCTTAACTGTGGTATCTGGATTACATCTCTGTAGTTCATTCGTCTATCTCTCTACAAGAGTATTGCACAATAAATCCTCCTCTTAAATAAACCGTGCCTTTGCCCTAAATGCTTTATGCTTTGAGATAGAAACATGGAAATTTTTTTGCATATGTTCTTGAATGGCTTTAATAGGAATTTGAGGGTTCATGGTGATTAGATATGTGATTTGTTTTGACAAAAAGTGGAGGTACAATGTTTAATCTGTCTGGATTGCAAACATTTATGGTTATCCTTAAAAGTTTTGACCAACCACTTTCATTTATCTCCTTTACTCAGATACAATACCCAAGGACATGTAATTTTATCTTCTTTAAAACTTTGCATTAATGCCTTTTCCTTTCCAGAAGTGTCCTGTTTTGGACCTTGTACTTTTTTAACATATTCATTCTTGCTATCCAAAGTTGGGACAACACCATTGCATATCACCCTTATTCTTCTCTTAATCATTTCTTTAGGTCTAAGTTCCTCCTATCTAAACTGCATAAGCTCTAAATCTTCTCCTTTGCTAATTCCTGTTTGGAAAATTTCTCTTGCCTACAATATAAGTTGTTTTAATGCCAGATGCCATGTTGTTCTTTCTTAATTTCCTAAGACCCCTACTCCTAGCATTTTCTGGTACATCCTCTTGATCACTTTCAAGTAAATCAAAATCTAAAACCTCCAAATCATCTTCTGTTACATTAACATGAGGTTGTATAGGATCAATAAACTCAGTGTCATCTTCTCCATCTATCTGAAACTTAAAGCTACTGACGTTCACTTCTACTTCATCAACTAAATGTTTCTCATCTACAAAATCGTTAGCATCTTCAGACACACTAGATCCACCCTTCTCCATCCCTCATCGCTGATACTTTGAATCTTTTCAACTTGTCTCAACATAAACATACTATCTTCTTATGTTATTAACAAACCTAAACAAGTTGTTAATGTCACTATCACTAACAAGAGGTTTTACTCCATGTCTAACTTTCTAGTGGTCTCTTGGTAGTACAAAGCAGGTCATCATCATCCTCATAACCCAGGCAACTCAAAACTGTATTTACAAGTTCTATCTTATTCTCTATTATCTATCATGTCCACAAAGAAAATCTCACATTCAACATACTGTTTATTTGGAAAATCCGTGAACCTTCTAGCATAATGCATTTTGATTGAGAATAGGTTGGTATATGTATCTGTTTAAATGTTCAAAACAACAACACAATTACATTAATAAAGTTATTAAAAAGGGAACATTATTAATATTCATGACATAGAAAATAGAGATGAGGGAATCACCATAAAATAACAATACAAAGCTTGTCTCCTATTGTCTACGGGCGTGGTATACCATTCTTGCATATGATCATCCATGATAAATTGAAGCCAAGCTTTTGGGTAGGAGGGTTAGTGAAACGAAAAATAAACAATGGGGATGAAAATACTTGAGTTAGGTTTTATGTGTTTGACTTTTGGATCGGGTTTATTATTAAACTCAATGGGTTAATAAAATAATCCGGGTTTTAAAAAGTCCATTCTACCCTCGCGTGACTCACACGTGATTAATAAAACTAACAGACACTAACGTCATGGAGGAAAGGTGCAACCAAAGATTCCCCACCGGGAGACCGCTGCACTTTCGTAAATCTGAGGAACTAAGATGCAATCCGACGCAAATCACAAGGAAGTTATCTGCAATTCCTTATTTGAGTATAATCTATACTACATAATTTTAAAATAAAAAAAGAATTGCACCCTATCTCTTCATTAATGTTTAAGTAGTACAATTCACAAAGCCTAAAGTACAATCTTTAAATGCACAAAACATAACTTTAAGTAATACAAACTTATAAGACTTTATAGTACACTCCAGTAAATACACAAAACTTTCATCCACTAATGTCTTTTATAACATTAATTAAAGTATACAATACTAAAGCTATTTGGTTAAAGTTATAAACCAATTAAATATATCAATTAAAATTATTTTTAAAACAACTTTAACATGAAAAATGCATATTGTAAACTAATTAAACTCACAAAGCTTCATAAAATTTATATGTCAAGTTTATGGTTCATATGGTTTTGAAAATTATACAGGACCAACCCATTCTCAAAGAACCGGAGTCGCTACAAGTTCGGCTGGCTAATAAAAGCCGTTTGAAAGGGAAGGTAGCAGTCCGGAAAAAATGAGTAAATCAAATCGGATACGGATTATTTCCTTTTATTTTAAGTAATACAACTTATAAAGCTTATAGTACAATCATTAAATACACAAACTTTCATCCATTATATGTCTTTTAAACAGTTTAAATTATTTTAATCATAAATACAGCATTTTGTACAAGTATAAACCAATTAAATACATCAATTAATATTATTTTTAAAACAACTTTAACATGAAAAATACTAATTAAACTCACAAAGCTTCATAAAATTTATATGTCAAGTTTATAGTTTATATGGTTTTGAAAATTGGACAGGAACAACCCATTCTCCGAGAACCGGAGTCGCTATAAGTTCGGCTAGCTAATAAAAGCCGTTTGAAAGGGAAGGTAGCAGTCAGAAAAAAGAGTAATATATCGGTTACGAATGAATTTCCTTTTAGTCCAGCGTATCACCGCTGCAACACGCGCGAACCCTGCTCGTATTTCTTTTAATTTCTTTGCCATTTGACTATGGTACTCCAAAGGAGCCATAAGATGATGCCATACATTAATAGTCGCCCATAATCACAATAACAAATATGTATAGACATAAATTCGAAGGTACAAGTTTGAAAGACTTTCAATTTGTGCTGGCCTTTAAATTAAGTTACAGTGAATGATTTAAAGATGCAAGTTGATTGACTTGATGCTGTCACGATATGTCAAACTACAAAACTTTACAAAACTTTTTAGAAAAACTGTTGTGGCATCACATTTTCATTATACAAGTCTCGTATTCATATATCTTTACGATAATATACACCGTTTAACAGTGAAAACAAGCATGATATAGCATAAAACAAAACAGAGTTCCTATAAGCTTTTTGACCTCAATATTACAATATACCAATGTGAACTTCAAAAGCTTGAAATACTACTAACTTTGTAATCTTTTGATACGGTCAAAGAAGATCCATCGAGTGATTTGAACTCAATCGTTATTACAAACGAGTCGGAATTTAACCCGCGCGTTGCGGCGGGGGGTAATTTGTTAGGCCGGCGTGTTGGTTAAGCAAGTTTTTTTTTACTGTTAGTGCAGCGTGTTGATTAAGCAAATACGTATGCAAGGAGCATTGCAATATTGGTTTTGTTTTGTTCGCGGTTTGAAGATCTTTTTGGCGATATTTTTTTTGAAAAGTCGTAAATTGTTAAAAATTATAGGTACGTTTTGTAATTTTTTTTTAGTTTTGGGCCAGCCTAGTTTTTTTTTTTTACTGTTGTTTCAGACTTGGGCCAGTTGTGGGCTATTTTTTGGCCCATTGTGTGACTTTAGCCTGTGGTCAAAGCGGAGGTCAAACATTTGAGAAATGTATATATGAGTAATAGGATCATTTAAGGGAAAAAAAATGAACGGGTGTTTGATGCATAACCACAAAAATTTGAATTCGAGAGTTTTTTTCAAATCAAATTATTGTCATTTTTTAGCATCTAACACTCGTTAAAATAATATCAAGACATTTTAGTTTCTTTTGCATTAAATGTTTTTATATGCGAGTGTCTTACCTATTTTACTCTAAGATTTTTTTTACTATAACCATTCCGTCTATATTTTTTATAACTTAGGGCTTGTTTACTAAATTAAGTGGTTTTGTTAATGCTTCTCATTGTGCCTCGTAATTGGGAGAGAGAGGTTTTTATGTGTCTATCAACTAAGATGGAATAAGGACTCCGGGCCTACTTTCATCCCAATTAAGAGGCAACATCAGAAAAGTAAACACCCCCTTAGTGCATATTTATTAATCACCATGTCCCATAAATTTGATGTTAATCACTTAGGAGCCGAGTGTGTCGGTGGTAAAAAGTGTGTAACTATCATTGGTAAAATGTGAGAGGTCTAAGTGCATTCCTTCTTTGGGCAAACAGCTCCAATTAGTGATATCAACCTTTCTAAAATCGGGAGAGTTTTACCCGGTTTGTGTACTCGAGTCAAATGCCGGGTTCAAAACTGGTGGGTTAGTCGGATAAAGCCATAAAGGATCAGTAACCTTGAATAGAAAAAGTAGTTAGACGCCATGCATGTATTCTATATGGCTATATGTCATGCCGTCTATATACATAAAGTTTTTGGCATCTTCATATTGACACAGACCCAAAGGATACGACCAAACTAGAGTTTGTTTTGGTTTGATATTTCAACTATTTGTTATAGCAATCAACTATTTGCTGACGAAGACGTTTTCGACAGTTTTAGTTTGTCTCATGCAGAAAACGTTTATAAAACTTAAACTTCATTTGATTATTGAAGTTGGACCTGACACCACTAAATGAATTAATTCAGTTGACTCATTATATCATTATCCATAAGTCTTTTCTCCGTAACACTCACGATTCATTAACATTTTTTCTTAATGGCTTAGGGGGTGTTTGGCTAAGCTTATCAATTCGGCTTATGCTTATGTTATCTAAACGGCTTATGACTTATATATCATGAGCTCATAAGCCCTTGCTAAGTGTTTGGTTTAGCTTATATAATTAATAAGGTAAACAGACAAAAAAATACATAAGAAATAAAGTGGGTGTAATTTTTAAATAAGGGTATAAAGTCTTTTTATATAATATTTTTATATAAGCTCACCCTTGTTTATATAAGCCACAAAGTTTGATCTTATGAAAACACCCTTATATAAGCTCATAAGCCCAATCATATAAGCTTAGTCAAACACTTAGTTTTGGCTTATTTAACACATATAAGCTCATAAGTATAAGCCCATGATATAAGCTTAGTCAAACACCCCTAAGTATAATCATACTTAAAAACTGATGATAGTGTCACGGTACTTTCATTATCTTCGTTACATTTTACGAGTACTTTAAACAAGAAAAAAAAATAGTATGTATGTATTTTGGCCTCGTTCTCGCGGATATAAAAGTAAAACGTGTGTTTAAACATGGTTAGTTAAGTTACTGTTACAAGATTTCTACCAATGCCAAAATTTAAGCAACTCTGACATGGTGACTTTTTAAGCCTCACATTAACGATAAGATCAAAATAGGAATTATCTTATACTCCTTATAAAGAAAAGGGTTTTGCTAATGACAGCCCTTAGGGTTGTCGTTAAAGGAATGAATTTCATTACAAAGTCATCCATCAATCACTATGATTGGATGTCAATTCCGAAAAATATGGATACAATCTCTAAAAATCCGGATGCACAACAAAATTTTGATTTTGATTGGATGATTTCTATTCTTACATTAAATTGTAGTAAAATGATTCCTCTTAATAACAACCCTAAAGGCTGCCATTAGCAAAACCCTAAAGAAAAAGGTATAATTTTGAAAGTGAAAAACTTAAAAATGTAAAACCTTGAAAACTAAGAATCTTGACATTAAATGTGTGATGAAAAACTTAAAAATGTACAAGCTTTAGAAATGAAATGTACAAGCTTTAATGTTTTTTTTAACGGTTGATTTATTAAAAACTAGCAAGAAGCTAAAGGATTACAAAGATACAAGATAAGGGTTTTTAAGCCAATCTATCCAACTAAAAGAGACCTTACTTCTATATCTACACACAAAAAAACGAGAAATGATATCCTCAAAAATAGACGTCTTGTTAGGAATGTTCGACCCGAAGATACTCTTGTTTCGAAAGTTCCAAATATACCACCACATTGTATAGCATACGCCCTCGAATAGCTTTTTTTATTTAGATTGAAGATGAAGATTCGAAAACCGGTCAATCCAATCCTCGTATGAAGAGATATCCATATAATTGACGTCCCACCAATTAGCAATCTTGACCAAAACTTCTTTAGCTAAATTACAAGTGAAGAAAACATGGCTAGTCGGTTCCACCCCCGTGCCACAAGATGGACATAAAATAGAGTCAATGTCCATACCTCGTCTAGAAATGTTCAATCTAGTAGGTAAGCAATCCAACTTTACTTTCCAAGCATGGATGTTAATTTTAATAGGAACGACATTTATCCATCTGGTCTTAGATGAGACACTCGGCAGGTAACTATCATCAATCAGTTTCTTCACTGATGTGACAGAAAATTCGCCTGTACCGTCCAACAACCAAGACCATGTGTCATGCATATCAACTAAAGTAGTACCGTTCAGTCTAGCCATAAGATGGAGGAGTTGCTCTTGTTCGATACCACCCCTGGGATGTCGACGAAAAGAATATACTAAATTCTCTTGGCCCAACTTATTTGCTACTGTAATGCTTTTACATGTCTTCAAAGCATACAACCTAGGATAGAGGAG
>BQNB010125253.1:0-19800 GCA_026074375.1 Tanacetum coccineum | reverse complement strand
CAAGTGATGCCTCGCCAAGATAGCATGGCTTCAAACACAATCGAGTGATTCCCCGCCAAAACACAGGTAATACTAAAACCCACCATGGCTTCAAACATAATCTAGGAATGCCCTGCCAAGATACGAGTCAATTTGAATCGTCATAATGAAAAGCCTATACCAAAGTTTAAATAAGCTGATAAGTAGACGAAAATAACAACACAACATAACATCTTGTTTAAAAAACCCCAAAATCAAACCCGATCCAAATTTAACGTCAATTATAAATAATATAACAGAATGTATACAAACCCCAAAAATCAAACACGGTCAAAACTGCATAAAATTATAACACCTTGTTTAAAAACCCCCAATATCAAACCCGAACAAAACTGCATGTAGTTCAACATAACATCATGTTTAAAAAAACCTAAAATAAAACCCGATCAAAGTTGCATTTCAATTAAAAAGAATATAACATAATGCATAGAAACCCCAAAAATCAAACCCGATTAAACCCCAAACCAAACCCGATCAAAATCGCATGCAATTCATAAAAATACGATGTTTAAAAAACATAATAACAAACCTTACCGACAACATCCGATCATATCACATCATCCGGAAAGATGAAAAACATCAAAACCATAATAAACCGTAGACCACATATAACCCCATTAAAATCACATGAGAGCAAAGGAGGTGAGAAAGAGATATTCATAAATGAAATGCTTGTAGGTGAAAGAAGATATGACCCAAGAAAGAAAGTGAACTAGTGAAGTGGGATGAGTGATCTGAATGAACGAAATGGTTATAGGTAGAAGAAGATATGACTCAAAAAAGAAAGTAGGTGCATGAAGTGAGATGAGAGAGATAGGTATGTGAGCAATTAATGTTTACGTGAAGCGGTGAACTTTTATATACCACTTTTTAATATATAGTTATAATTATAATAAGCTAAAGCCCTTCGGTACAACCTGATATCATCATACCCTTTCAATCATTTTCGAGCACTCACTTCAATAATAAACATATACAACCACTACCTAAAAACTCGCCTACAAAATTAAATTATTTTGTGTTGCGATTAATCGTTTTGTAAACGAATGAACGAACTAAATAATTTTTATATATTATAGTGGGAGACATTGTGATCTAGGGCGTGTTTGTTGAAAATAGCGATAGCAGTTAGCAGTTAGCAGTTTTAAGCAGTTAGCATTAGCAGTTAGCAGTAGCAGTTAGCAGTAGCAGTTTAATTTATAAAAGTGTATGGCAGAATAGCTGTAACTATAATTTTAATGTGTAAAATGACATAATGCTAAATGCTAAACGTTAAATGCTAATTCAAAGAGCTAGCGTTTTTATAATTTTATAAATGCTAATTGCTTTCTTCCAAACTAGCTTTGCAATAATAATGTTAAATGTTAAATGCTAATTGCTCTCAAGTGATGTCTGCCAAACACACCCATAGTCCTTTTTGTCTCTTAATATATGAACCATTCCATGAAATGCATATTTTAATTGAATTGTCATACTTTAATAATTAAATATACAAGAGTATTTTGTTGTTAAAACGTGGTGCAAAATATTAAAGTATCTCTAAGCACATGCTTTCTAAAAGGGGTTTTTAATGGGATTAGAATCATTTAAAGTTGAGTCAAACATGATATATCATGTTCACTAATCACAAATAAGTTATATATAAAAACATTTCTTTGTAATAAAAATTAAGAGCCCATTTGTCTATTTACACTCACAACAAACTTAACATGATATATCATGTTTGACCATAACTTTAGAAGATATTTTTTCCTTTTTAATGAAGTATTAGCATATACATAAATTATTGGGATAATAATTTTTTTAATCTGACTTGTTAATTTTTGTCGTTCGATGTAGCTTTCTTGATTTTTGTTATTAAAATAAACTATTAAATTAGGCTTTTGTATGTTTTTGTTCATTACAATGATCATTTACACATCAATGTTAAAAAGGTGATTATAATAATTTTTTTAATCTTGATCTTGTCAAATTTTTTCGTTCGGTTAGGCTTTCTTGCTTTGGTGTAATTTAATTAAACTATTAAATTTCGACTTTTGTATGGATTTTGTTCATTACAATGATCATTTACACATCAATGTTAAAAATGTGATTAAAAAACATAAGGGTAGAATGATTATAAAATACACACAAAATTCAAAATCTAAAATGTTTGTGTTTTAGTAGCAACAAAAAAGGCTATACAAAACAATGAAATGAACAAGTTAAATACATTTTTTTGTTATAATCCCTAAATTATTTATACCACAAAATCACACGCAATACCTCAAAATGTTTATAACAGGACTTAAACCCACAGCTTGTTTGCAACCATGGAGGGTTTCATTATTGTGAGGATCCTTTTCTAATAAGATGATCGTCTTTAAGTTTTTATATAAGCAAGGTTATAAATAGCATGAGGCGTGACGAGTGACGTGGTGGCATGGCCAAGCCTCACGCCTTAGGAGCCATGGCGAGTCATGTCGTTTTTTGATATGTGACTTAAAGTGACACAAAATATGAAAATATTTATAAATTTATATATTAATATCATATTTCAAATATATTGAGTTTACAAAAAGTGTTATACATAAGAAATTAAAAAATTAAGAAAACTATCTTTCTATGTAATCTTCTCATTTTCTTATAAAAAAAAAACCATTTATATCAAAATTGAATTCGTATAAAGCCATCCCTTTCGCCGCGCTTTATCACGTTTTTTCACTTCTCATTTCACGTCACGCCTTAAGCCTACGCCTTGGTCAATTGCGTAGCGTGGAGGTCATGCCTCGCGCCTTCACTACAACAGTTGCCATTTTCCCCAGCGACAAAACCGGGGTATCCCGGGCGACTTGTCGCTGGGGATGCGTTTCCCGGGCGACATGTCACCCGGGTTATGTTGTGCGTGAAAGCTCGAAGGGGGATACGTTCCTGTGCGGATTACCAGGGCGACAACGCCGAGGGGGCCCACGTGGTTTCAATCAAGCAACTAAGTGCCACCGTGGAGGGTTTTCCCGGGCGACTGTCGCCCGGGATAATGGGTTTATAAAATCACTAATTAAAATTGATGTTAGATTAATTAATTAGTTAGACGAATCCCGTTGCAACCATGATCGCCGAGAAATGTTTTTTAAATAAATTTAATTTTCAAATATAATAGGAATTTTGTCGGTTGTGGTAAGTTGCTGCAATAAAATTTTTTTACCTTTCCCGAGCGACATGTCGCCCGGGATAAGTCTGCATCTTTTTTGGGACTGCCTGCACAGCAGGCGTATCCGATTTTTTTCTGGATTTTTTCCCAAACTACCAATACTCAAACCTGTGTAAACCAATATATAATCTACCAAAATACATTACAACTTGTATCCAAAACACAATACGATCAACGCATTTGATATAATAAAGCTAAATACGTCCAAAATCCGAATAAACACAATAGCCTAACAAACGGGTGACGAAGTCACAAAACTTGCATTATCCGCAAGATACAAGTCAATATTCACCAAGATAACAAGTTCTAAATGTACGGGGAAACAAATATTCACATAAGGGTCGCCAAGATAACAAGTTCCAAAACACACGTACTTAAGACACAAAATAGCATATATATACTTACCCAACATCTCCTAACTATCGTCCTCATCCTCTCCGTCCTCGCCGTCGTCCTCATCATCTCCCTGCTCATCATCCCCGCGCCCGCCACTCCCGCTGCCACCACCTATCTCAGGCTGTGACTCAAGTTGAGTAAGCATTTGGGAAAACTTGTCGTCACTCCTAAATAACTTCATGAACATGTTCACGTGACGCGTTAGCACCTTCTCTCTCTTTTTGAGCTTAACGACATCAGAGGAGTGCGTGCATGGAGGCGGAGGTGGAATGACCGTGCCCTGTCCTGGCAAAACCCTACCAACACCGGGAATGTGCCCCCGCTGCTTGCCCCCGCGAACGATGGCCATTATCTCATCCTCAATGTAGGGCACACCCATCTCAGTGTAGGAGCCTAGACCTTGTAGCCTCAGCATCTCCTCCTATGTAATCACAAAAACACAAGATAGTTAATATATTAGTCGGGTTACTACATTATTTCTCGACAAATCATTAAAGTGCGTGTTTTGAAACAAAACTTACATATAGAGCTTTGTCCTCAGGGTTCAAGAATACGCCGTTAACAGTATGTGTCAAGAAGAAGGTATGGATCAACGACGAGTACTCTCTAGTAGCCGAGCTCTTCATCCGCACATATACACGTATATAAGATGAAATAAATTAAAAATGACAAATCACAACACATCAAAGCGTTAATTATATATATGTAAAATAATTATGATGTTTATTACATGCATATCTCAAAGGGCAGCAATAGACCGGGATCCTTGTCGGCATATGACCTTGCTTTTTGCCCGGTTTTGTTTATTTTGGGTCACCCGAGCACGGTTCTTGGGATCATTCCAGAACACAATTTGCGCATCCCAATTGACCTCGGAAATGTGCAAAGGACATGATAGTCTGATGCGCTCCAGGTCGTAAGTCCCGTCTGAGTCAGAAATCCAATGTCTTTCCTTAATAGCAGCCTTCTTGCCATTGTAGATCTTTTGTAGATGCTGCTAGATGGCCGCATAGATAAGTGGCCAGCGATCGGATTCCATGTGGGGACGCATGTCAAACTGGGTCTGTAATCATATACAACAAAGACAGAGTTACAAATATAATTTATATATTTATCTAAAGTTGTTTATTTATTTATATGATATAAATAAATAAATGAATTTAGATAAATATACACAATTAAATAAATGAACATGATAATGAAATAAACATAAAAGGATAATGAAATAACTTACCCCAATCCGAGCCATGACTCCCGCCTTCTGCTCCGCCGGCACTTGACGCCAGGATGGGTAGTGCAACGGAAACTCCCGAACGAGCTCCCCAAGGTAGTTGGCCCAATGAGCCGCATGCTTACCGAGAGGCATCAGGGTCTCTCTGTAGCCAAACTCAAACCGGATTAAGACGGGGCAGCTTTTATCCGTGATGGCCTTTAACCCGAGGTTCCGGGTCTCCTGGCGGGTATGCTGCCTGCCACCCAAATTGGGTTTTCGGGTGCCCTTACCTGCAAATTCAAGTGAGTGATAATGTCATAAAAATTCAAGGCAAGCAAATTCAATGTATTAATTCGGTTGCCCAAGCAACCCCCACAACCGGTGGGTATGTGGTGTGAAGGGGGACGATCATCACCGCTACCGTCACCACCATGACCCCGTGCAACATCCGCTGACATCTGTACAAGTAGCATTAGGATAACATATAGAAATTCGTGAACAAAATAATAAAAGCATGCACACATCCAAATAAATATACACATTAAAACAATCCACGACAGTTTCATTCATTCATTCAAATATATAAGTGTCTTTTACAAGTTACAACTAAAGATCAATCTTCTTCTTCACTAGAATAAACAACATTTACGCCATCATCAATATCAAGGTTGACGAGGTCTTCATCATCAGAATCTGCTAAATCATGAGGAATTGGGTCTTCCTCATCAATAATATCATCGTCTTCATCAACAGCATCAATGATATCTGGTGGTGCGTCAACATCTATTGATTGACCATCTATATGCAAGGCCGCAATTTCCAAGTCATTCAAATTTTCGTACATAATTTTTTAGCTTTTTCATATATCTTTCAAATGGATACATCCACCGGGGGCGAATAGGCCCGCCGAAAATAGCCTCTAGAGGTATATGGATAACCAAGTGAATCATAATGTCAAAGAAAGCAGAAGGATATATGAGCTCGAGATTGCACAAAATATCGATCACCTTGCTCTGAGCTTTCAACATGTCATCCACCATCAAAGTTTGAGAGCGGATTTGCTTAAAGAATAAACATAGCTCGATTAGTGGTTTTGCAACGTCTGGGGGCAAGTATTGCTGAAGTCCGTAAGGAAGTAAACGTTGTATCATTATAGGACAGTCATGAGACTTCAGGCCCGTTATATTGGTATCATTATCGGTGACTTTGTGCTTATGTGCGAGTGTGAGTGGAAGAGGGGAGTGTCGGTGGTGGGGAGGTGGTGCCGGTGATGGGGAGTGCCGGTGGTGGGGAGGTGGTGCCGGTGATGGGGAGGTGGTGCCGGTGATGGGGAGGTGGTGGTGGTTTGTTAAAATCGTCGGTGGTGGTTTTTTTTATATTTTCACGTTTTGTGTAACTTGCTGTGAACTCAGATCTGTTTTCATACCAGATAAATCCCGGGCGACATTCCCGGGCGACATGTCGCCCGGGATTATAGATAATTTGTCGTTTAGCTAAAATGGCGCCATAACTAAAATATTGGAGGGCATTTTTCAGCAAATAATAAAAAGGTTTCCCGGGCGACATGTCGCCCGGGATTCATTTTATTATAATTTTAAAATATTTCCCGGGCGACATGTCGCCCGGGATTATAGATAATTTGTCGTTTAGCCAAAATGGCGCCATAACTAAAATATTGGAGGGCATTTTTCAGCAAATAATAAAAAGTTTTCCCGGGCGACATGTCGCCCGGGATTCATTTTAGTATAAATTTAAAATGAATCCCGGGCGACATGTCGACGGGGATAACTTTTTATTATTTGCTGAAAAAAATGCCCTCCAATATTTTAGTTATGGCGCCATTTTGGCTAAACGACAAATTATCTATAATCCCGGGCGACATGTCGACAGGGGAAATATATTATAAATTATAATAATATGTAATCCCGGGCGACCATGTCGCCGGGGGATACCTTTTTATTATTTGCTGAAAATGCCCTCCCAATATTTTAGTTATGGCTCTTTTTGCTATATGACAAATTATCTATAATCCCGGGCGACATGTCGCCCGGGATTTATCTGGTATGAAAACAGATCTGAGTTCACAGCAAGTTACACAAAACGTGAAAATATAAAAAAAAACCACCACCGACGATTTTAACAAACCACCACCACCTCCCCATCACCGGCACCACCTCCCCATCACCGGCACCACCTCCCCACCACCGGCACTCCCCATCACCGGCACCACCTCCCCACCACCGACACTCCCCTCTTCCACTCACACTCGCACACGAGCACGAACCCCCTTCCTCCTCTAAACATAATTCTTTCCTTTACCCTCAAAATGATAATTCTTCTACTTCTGTTTCTAATCCTCTAATTAATTGTTGGTGGTGTTTAATTTTTGCCTGCACGATGCTCTATAAGCCGACGCTACAACAGCCGAAAGGTATGTTTAATTTTTTTTATCTTTTTGGTATCCCGGGGACATGTCGCCGGGGAATTTTTATTGTTTAAATTTTTTTATTTTATTGTTATTATAGGTGATTGCGTTGAAATTATGTATGTTTCATGTTTATACGGATATAGTGGTTATTATTGTTTTTGGAAGTAAATATTAGATAAGATGTTTAAGAACAACTTATTTGACAGCTTATTTGATTTAAATGTATGTTTTTTATATGACATAAATGGATATGCGTTTGATATTTGTTTTTATTTATCAGTTTAGGAATGTTTTAGGATTTTAGTGATTAGATTCGGATAATCTCCGTCTGGATTTAATCATCCTATAGAAAATCCCGTCCGAAAATTAATTTTTAGAATTTAATTCGGAAAGTCCCCAGTTTGGGAGTTTGGGAGGACTGCTTTTTGAATGTTTTGTCGAATTTAGGATATCGAATGCGTACAATTGGTTACTGTTTAGTGATTTCACGACTGGTATTTTCTCCGTTACTCCTACGAATATGTCTTTAATAACATTATTTGAGGAGTTGAGGGGAAAAATGCTGCCAAATTTTCTCAAATAGTAAATCGGTTATACGATTTCATATATGAGACGAATCCATTCAAAGAGTGGGTTTAGGATTGCATTCTTTAGTTGCACTAGGTGAAACATAAAACATTCTCGGATATTTCCTCGTTTGATTGTGTTTAATTAATTTTGCATATAATATAATTGTTATTGTTATTTTAAAAACGCGAACACAGTTATGGTAATTGATAAGAGTTGAACAAGTTTAGGGAAACATGAAAAAGATTTTATTTTTTTTTACGGTCTTAAGAAATTTGTCGAATGATTGCTAGGCAGTTAGTGGATGTCTGCATATTTGAATAAGAATGTGTTGCGAGAAGTATCTTGAACACTTTGTTAAATGAATGACAAATCTAAAGACCAACGCTTAAGGCACAGACAAGACTTGATAAGTTTGGGCTTTCGAAGTAGGATTGTGGATCGGCCCAAAAAATATGGGAGTGCTCGTTGCTCAGGTTGCGTATTTTTCAATCCAGAAGCAGAAAAAGTTTGTCAGTTATCTAAGGAGTTAAATAAAGATGGGTTCGGATCCACACTTCAAGAACAAAGTCACCGATAATGATACCATTATATCGGGGGCATGAAGTTCATGACTGCCATGTAATGACTCACGTTTACTTCCTTACGGACTTCAGCAATACTTGCCCCCAGACGTTGCAAAACCACTAATCGAGCCCCCCCCCCGCCCCCCCCCCCCCCCCCCCCCCCCCCCCACCTCGAGCTCCTTCTTTTAGAAATATCCCACCCCCCCCCCCCGCCCCCATCCCCCCCCCCCCCCCCCCCCCCACCCCCCTCACCACTCACCTCCCCTCCTGCCCCTTCGCGGCTCGCCCCCCCCCCCCCCCCCCCCCCCCCCCCCCCCCCCCCCCCCGCCCACCCCCCGCCCCCCCCCCCCACTCCCACCAAAAGCTCCACCCTCCCCCCCCCCCCCCTAACGCTCAGAGCAGTGGTGGATCGATATTTTATACATCTCGTGCTCATATATCCTCCTGCTTTCTTTGACAATTTTGATTCACTTGGTTATCCATTTACTCTAGAGGCTATTTTCGGCGGGCCTATTCGCTCGGTGGATGCTATCAATTTGAAAGTTATATGAAAATGCTAAAAATTAATGTACGAAATAAAAGCTAAGCCGGAAGGTTCGATTGCGGAGGGTTATGTTGCAGAAGAAGCATTGACTTTTAGTCTCAATGTTTTTGGGTTGTTACCGAAATTTAATTTCCAGATCTTAATGTGGATTGCCCTCCTCCTAACCGTTGTCTGTTTCAGGTGTTTCAATCGATTAGGGTAAAATCGATTGGGTTTACGGTTCGGTTATTCGTTATTGATCTCCAAGAATTGAAGAAAGTGTTATGGTATGTACTTCACATCAAGTCTGATACATAGAAACTGTACCGGGCATGTTCAAGAGGTACGTATTTTTATTTTGAAACTTCTTTTTCTGAACTTTTCTTTTCGATGACTTATTCTAACACCATGAACATTTTTCAGTGAATTTCTTGACAACGACATGAAAGAAGCATTCCCCGGCTGGTTTGGGAAGCAGGTAAACTTAGACTTATTGTGTGTATTTAACTGTAAAAATAACGACATCATATTTTGTGTTCTCTATCTGATCCTATCTTCTTCATAGATCCGTCAACGTCACGTAGACAATGACCCAGGTGTTAGCGAAAACAGCGAGTTATTCGCTTTGGCTTGTGGACCAATCACAAATCACAATCTCAGTCAACTCTTGCGTAGTCAACGATGTGAGGTTTGTCGTGCACAGCCGCGATGAACGTCAGCCACAATCAAAACAGCGGCATTTGTTCGCTGTCCGGACGGTGAAATGTATTATGGTCAGCTTGAACAAAATTCCTTGTTGAGTTTTCGTATTTGGTTGTTCAAAACTGTGTTGTTTCGTTAAGTGGTTCAGGACTCTAGCAACAAAGGACGTATGAAAATTCGAGTCTATTAGAAACAACATAAAACACAAATCAAGGGCTAGAAAGGTTGAGGCGTTTATAAATTGAACAATACTTCTTCGCAACACAAGTCAAACAATGCTTCTACCTTGAAGATATGTCCAAACGACCACTCGGTTGGAAGGTCGGCGAACATGTTAGTCATAAAAATTTTTCGATCGGGGGTGTCATTGTGGGTAGAGACGGACCCTGTGTTAATTTCATGTCAGACAACTCTTTCTGAATCTCGCACTTTCTACAAGTTTGAATGACTTGGAAATTGCGGCCTTGCATATAGATGGTCAATGAATAGATGTTGACGCACCACGAGATATCATTGATGTTTTTGATGAAGACGATGATATTATTGATGAGGAAGACCCCATTCCTTATGATTTGAGATATGATGATCGAAGACCATCGTGTCAACCTTGATATTGTGGATGGCGTTAAAATATTGTTTATTCTAGTGAAGAAGAAGATTGATCTTTAGTTGTAACTTGTAAATGACACTTATATATTTGAATGAATGAATAAAACTATTGTAGATTGTTTTAATGTGTATATTTATTTGGATGTGTATGTATTTGGATGTGTGCATGCTTTTATTATTTTGTTCATGAATTTCTATATGTTATCCTAATGCTACTTGTACAGATGTCAGCGGATGTTGCACGGGGTCATGGCGGTGATGGTGGCGGTGATGATCGTCCCCCTTCACACCAGATACCCACCGGTTGTGGGGGTTGCGTTGGGAATATGAGGTAAGAATTTTTGGATTATTGTAATATAAGCATAAACTTGATACATTGAATTTGCTTGCCTTGAATTTTTATGACTTTATCACTCACTTGAATTTGCAGGTAAGGGGCACCGATTAACCCAATTTGGGTGGCCGGAGATGCGGGCAGGCCAGCATACCGCCCGAGGGAGGACCCGGAACCTCGGGTTAAAGGCCATCACGGATAAAAGTGGCCCCGTCACGATCAGGTTTGAGTTTGGCGACAGAGATACCCTGATGCCTCTAGTGAGCATGCGGCTCATTGGGCCAACTACCTTGGGGAGATCGTTCGGGAGATGCCGTTGCACTACCCTTCCTGGCGCCAAGTGCCGCCGGAGCAGAAGGCGGGGGTCATGGATCGGATTGGGGTAACTTATTTCATTATCGTGTTCATTTATTTAATTGTGTATATTTATCTAAATTCGTTTATTTATTTATATCATATAAATAAATAAACAAATTTAGATAAATATTAAATATATCCTTAACTCTGTCTTTGTTGTATATGATTGCAGACCCAGTTTGACATGCGTCCCCACATGGAATCCGATCGCTGGCCACTTATCTATGCGGCCATCCAGCAGCATCTACAAAAGATTTACAATGGCAAGAAGGCTGCTCTTAAGGAAAGGATAGGGTTTCCTGGACTCGGACGGGGGACTTACGGACCTGGAGAGAATCGACTTTCACGTCCTTCGCAAATTTCTTGAGGTCAATTGGGATGCGACATATTGGGTTCTGGAATGATCCCTAAGAACGGTGCCGGGCAGCCAAAAATAAAACAAAATCCGAGCAAAAGCAAGGTCGTTTGCCGGACAGGGGATCCCCGGTCTATTGCAGCCCTTAGATATATGCATGTAATAAAACATTATAATTTTTTTACAACATATATAATTAGCTTTGGTGTGTTGTGATTTTTCATTTTTAATTTGTTTCTTTTATATAGTGTGAATGTGCAGATGGAGGAGTCCTCAGATACTATACTTCTTCTTGACCCACCTATGTTAAACGGCGTATTTCTTGAACCCGGAGGACAAAGCTCTATATGTATGTTCTGTTTCAAAACACGCAATTTAATGATTTGTCGACAAATTATGAGTAATGGACTAATATATTATACTATCTTCTGTTTTGTGACTTACATAGGATGAGATGCTGAGGCTACAAGGTCTAGGCTCCATTCACCGAAGGGGTGCACTACACCGAGGATGAGATTAATTGGCCATCGTTCGTGGGTGGGGGCAAAGCAGCGGGGGGCACATTCCGGTGTTGGTAGGGTTTTTGCCACGCAGGGCCGGTCATTCCACCCCGCTCCTTATTGAACGCACTACTCTGACGTCGTTAAGCTCAAAAAGGAGAGCACAAATACAGGGTGTGTTTGCTAAAGGTCAGTGTGAACTGGTTCTGAAGTATTTAGGAGTGACGACATGTTTCCAAATGCTTTACACAGCTTGAGTCACAGCATTAAGATAGGTGGCGTGGTGGCAGCGGGAAGTGGCGGGCCCAGGGGATGATGAAGCAGGGACCATGACTGAGGAAGTCCGAGCGAGACATGGAGGATGAGGAGATAGATTAGGAGATGTTGGGTAAGTATATATATGCTATTTTGTGTCTTAAGTGTATATTGGCGACCCTTATGTGAATATTTGTTTCCCCGTACGTTTAAAACTTGTCATCTTGGTGAATATTGACTTGTATCTTGCGGATAATGCAAGTTTTGTGACTTCGTCACCCGTTTTGTAGACTATATTGTGTTTATTCGGATTTTGGACGGATTTAGCTTTATTATATCAAATGCGTTGATCGTATTGTGTTTTGGTACAAGTTGTAATGTATTTGGGTAGATTATATAATGGTTTATACAGGTTTGAGTATTGGTAGATTTTTTCCGGAAAAATTCCGGAAAAAAATCTGGAAATAGCCTGCTGTGCAGGCTGCAAATTTTTTTTTTTTGCAGACTTATCCCGGGCGACATGTCGCCCGGGATAAGTAAAACTAAAAATTTATTAAAGAGTATCCCGGGCGACATGTCGCCCGATATAAGCCTGATTATAAAATTTATTAAAGGTAATACGGGCGACATGCGCCCGAGAAAGTTGTAAAAAAATATATTAAACACTTTTTCCCCGGGTGACATGTCGCACCGGGGATACTAGGCTAATTACTTATAATTAAAGAATCAATATAAATAGTCAGTTTATAAAAGAATTATCCCGGGCGACATGTCGCCCGGGAAAACTCTCTACCGTGGCAGTTATTAGTTTGGCTGAAACTTTGTGGGCCCGACAATGTCGCCCAGGTAAGTCGCCCGGGAACGTATCCCCATCGAGCTTTTTCGCTCAACGTTTCCCGGGCGACATGTCGCCCGGGAAAAGGATCCCCAGCGACAAGTCGCCCGGGATACGACTGATTTGTCGCTGGGGAATATGGCAAATGTTGTAGTGACAAACCGGGTTTGGGCTTACTAACACATCCTCTAATAAATCTAAGGTAGAAATACACAAAATTTATATATATTGATGGCCCATTTATCATCTTCTACGAAATTTATCCCATGCAATCATGCATTATCCCCACTATTAACAAATGACTTTAGTTTTCAACAATTTGATGGCTGGTGCTCAAAATATCAATCTTTGATCAATCTCAAATATGAATTTAAACCTCAGAATGAGATGTATATCAACTGGATCTCAAAAATATATAAGCATCATGAACCACATATATTCAACTTGATGATTTCCATATAAGCAATGTGGACATATGCAACTTGTCGTCAATTATGGATACAAATGCTTATAAAGCTTACTTTTCATTTAGAAATATCAATTTGAATGGATCTTATTCACGACGGATGGACGACTTGCTATAGTTCACAAGAAGCATGCAAACAAGAACAAAAACCGTCACGGTCATCTGGTATGAATAAGAAGAAAATCGTGTACGTGGAATATGAATTTTCGGCTCAGTTTAGGAATTTGAGATACTACGGTGCCTTTCTAAGATACTTTGATATTGTCCGTCACACTCAGTTTTAGTCAACTTATTACGGAGTATGTATATTTGTCAAGACATATATAAACAACGAGGACTTGTGTCTCAATAGTACCATATGTGTGAAAATGTATCTAACTAAATGATTGTGAGTTCTAGACTTAAATGGTTTAGGGTTTAAAGTTTATGAATTTATACATTGTGAGATTGATTTGTTTGTAGAGATAGTTGCCTTTTAAAAAAAACGAGGTAGACAACCTTGTAATGCTACTGGTTAATGACTTGTTTATGATATTTAAAGTTTTGATTTTGCAAGGATTGTTTTGTTATACAGAACTTAGGCCCGTTTGGTTTGTTGGGAGATTTGGATTAGGATTTGGATTTAGATTAGGATTTGGCGCAAGGGCGGATCGTTTAATATTTTGGTGTATCCATTGTGTGTATAACTATTTTCAATTTTGATGTCACCTTATATTTTTATATCTTAATAATAAAATTAAAAAATAATTACATACAAAAAATAAAATAAAATATAAAATGAAAATGAAGAGTTGACACCCACTTGTAATCACCCACGTGATTTTGTACTATCAAAACAAATAAAATGTATATTTTTAGGGCTGGAAACGAACCGGACGAACACGAACGAAGACTTGTTCATGTTCGTTCATCTAATTTTAACCGGACAAATAAACGGACACGAACGCTTAAACGAACGAATTTTCTTGTTCATGTTCGTTTATTAAGAAAATGAGTTGTTCATGTTCGTTCATTAATAAACTAAACGAACCTTAAACGAACATAAAAGATCGAACATAAATGAACGTAGAAAATAAACATAAAATATTATAAAATTATGCATAATATTATATTTATAAGTGTTGTTTTACTTAAACATATCAGATTTAAAAGTATACAGTTAAAAGATGTGACCTCTGCCATTAATGGGGTTCGTAGCAAGTATCCCGATGCGCTCGTGTGATTTGTCTTCGCCGAAAAAGCACTCACGATTGAATGAGTTGCGGTCTTTGATGCTACTTAGGAAAGCGACATGTCTAATTCCTCACATGGGTAATTCTAGTTTCATAACAATTCATCTTCCTCCCACGGTGCTCCGATGCGTCTACTACTAAATGCAATGTAAAAAGCGTACTATGAGCCACTTCGGTTGGTGGTGTGTCGTAATTTTCAGCGGGGCTCGTGCAACGTGTGAGCTCGTTGTAAAATTTCGTGCGATGGGGCAAATGATCTTAGACAAAGACCTTCGAATGTTTTCTGTTCCTCAAAGAATGGCTGCTACTGTTCCTCCAAATGCTCATACTACAACACCAAGCCCTAATAATGATCACAAAAAGCCAAAATAAAAAGATAAAGAAATCCCAAAAATTGCAAAACTGTCCAGACTCAAAATCTAACCCTCTGGAATGCCCTAACGTAGGCCTTCTAATTGTGCCACCTACTTTACATAGTGGTCCAACTAACATGGGCTATCGTTTTCTTTAATACTGGTCCAGAGTTTACAACCCTTATGTGCCAACCCCCGCCAAAGCCCACCTGACCTCCACTCACGGATCTTTTTTCAGCCGGCCCAACACCTTGCAGGCCCATCAGTTGTCAGTCAGCCCACAATTTCATCAGCCGGCCCAACAACTCAATACGGGCTGAGTGGCCCACCAGGTTTCTCGGCAGCCCCAATATGCAAGCCTATTGCTCACCGCAAAAAAGAGCAACACATCAGGCCTACTATGCTCCGGTCATGCATTTCAGACAATGACTTCCAAGAACCCGCTTGGAAAATGTATACTGGGGCATCCTCCTCACCTTGCCGAGAACACAGGTATGCTCACGTCCTTTAGAATCCAAGCAAGTTATAAATCTGTATTAGTAGGCAATGGCCTACCTATACCTGTGACTTCACACGGGACATAGTCTTTGCACTAAACTCAACACAACCCCTTCACCATCATCATGTCTTGTAACACCTAATTATCAACAAAATTTGATTCTTATTGTCCAATTTACTCGTGATAATAATGTGTCTGTTGATTTCGATGCTTATGGTTTTTCTGTGAAGGATTACCAGACCCGTCGGCTTCTGCTCCGTTGTGATAGTACCGGCGATCTCTACCCTGTCACTCAACAACCATCCACCACTTCGACCTTTGCTTTGATTACTTTGAGTCCTACTACGTGGCATAGACGACTTGGACACCCAAGTGACGATGTGCACTGTCGTTTAGATCCTCGTCATTTTATTCCCTGTAATAAACCAAAGTTGTCCGCATTGTGTCATTCTTGTCAATTAGGGTAAAACATACCCAGCTTTCTTTTTACAGTTCTGTTCGCATGTTGCGTCTGTGTTTGACATTGTTCACTCTGATTTGTGGACATCCCCTATATCAAGTGAAAGTGGTATTAAATACTATGCTATCTTTTTGGATCATTTCTCTCATTATGTTTGGGTGTATCCTCTACTTCATAAATACCGATTTAATTTGATACCTTTGTTACTATTCGTGCATACGTTAACACCATCTATTTAATGTAGATATTAAGGCCTTGCAGTGTGACCATGGCGGCGAATTTGACAACACTCGCTTCCACACCCTTTTTCGGCAACATGGCATCCAGTTTCGGTTCTCTTGTCCCAAAACCTCCCAACAAAATGGGAAATCGGAACGGATGTTACGTACCCTTAACAACATTACCCGTACATTGCTCTTATCAATCACACAATACCACCCTCGTATTGGGTGGAAGCCCTCAAACATGGCCGCTCCATCTATACTAAATATACCTTCCATTAGTGCTATTAATAATGAAATCCCAGTTACTAAGCCTTACAATAAACACCCACCTATGATCACGTTAACGTGTGTATTGGCTTGTCTTGCTTTCCTCACATTTTTCGTTTGATCACAACTTCAACCCCGATCCACGGCTTGTGTATTTTTGGGCTACCCGGCTCTACACCGTGGGTATCGTGCCTTGACCTCTCTACCAACAAAATCATTATTTCCCGTCACGTCAACTTTGATGAAGAGCAATTTCCATTTAGGCTCTAAGACAAAACCAGATACCCCAACCTTCATACGACATATTTTTTTTGCTTACACCTCCCAATCCCATTTCCACCCATGCAAACACACAACATCTTCCCCTCCACCTAACATACAATACAAAACCCAACGCCACCTAAATGTTAACCAGACAGTCACACTCCACACCGTCAACGACAACTAACCTACTACTTTCCAATCCAGCCCACTTTATTACCGTAGCCCAACAACAAATTCCCAACAATCATTACCTCATACTAGACCTAAATGGTTAGGTTTAAAGTTTAGATATTACACATTGTGAGATTGAATTTGTTTGTTATATATAACTTTGAGATGTTTGTCCCTTTAAAAAAAAACGAGGTAGACAACCTTGTAATGCTACTGGTCAAAGACTATGTTATATATTTAAAGTTTGATTTCGCCAAGGATTGTTTTGTTTATAACAGAACTTAGGCCCGTTTGGTTTGTTTGGGAGATTGACTTAGGATTTTTGATTTATGATTATGAATTTGGGCAGGGCTGGATGCGAGAAAAAAATTTAGATTTAGACTTAGGATTTGGGGGAAAGGGCGGATCGTTTAATAAATTTTGATGTATCCATTGTGTGTATAACTATATTCAATTTTGATGTCCAACCTATATTTTTATAATACTTAATAATAAAATTTAAAAAATCATTACATATCCAAACAAAAAATAAAATAAAAGATAAAATGAAAATTGAAGAGTTGACACCCCCATGTAATCACCCACATGATTATGTACTATCAAACCAAATAAAATGCACTCCCTCCTCCGCCCTAAATAAGCTGACCACTTATGACTTTTAAAGTCTTTTTCTATCAACTTTGACCTTAAATTATTTTGTTTGTGTTATATAATACTTAATAAAAATCATATCAATGAAAATACATTTAAAACTCAATCCATTCATATATTTTACATCAAGTATTATATAACACAAGAAGAAATAGTTAAGGTCAAAGTTGCAAAAGAATGACTTAAAAAGTCAATAGTGGACACTTATTTAGGGACGGAGGGAGTATATTTTTAGGGCTGTAAACGAACCCGGACGAACAAACAACGAAGCCTTGATCATGTACGTATTCATTAATTTAACCGGAACAAAATAAAACGGAGACACGAACCTAAACGACGAACTTTTCTTGTTCAATTTTCGTTTTATTAAGAAAATGGATTATTTTCATGTTCGTTCATTACTAAACTAAACGAACAATAAAATATACGGAACATACGACAGAACGTAAAAAAATAACAAAAAATTTATAAAATTATGCATAATATTATATTTATAAGTGTTGTTTTACTTAAACATATCAGATTTAAAAGTACACAGTTAAAAGATGTGATATACAAACATATACATATAAATGAACATAAACAAACGTTAATGAACGCCTAATCGGACATTCACGAACATAAATGAACAAACGTGACTTGTGTTCAATGTATCGTATCATTTAAACTAAACGAACGATAAAAATAATGTTCAATGTTCCATAATCATTTAATAAATAAACGGACATGAACGAACTTTTTGCCGAGACGGTTTTTCATAAAATGTTCACTGAATGTTCAGTTCGTTTACAACCAACCTTATATATTTTGCTCTATTTTTTATATTTGTTTTTCCTGTGCTTGTACTTGTACTACTGTTTCTCTTTCTTCTTCCCTTCTACTTCACCTTCCATACGAATAACCATCTCCACAAGCTAAAATTTTGCCTAAGATTTGATTTTGAGTTTCAATTTAGTTAAGAAATACGTTTTTTTTTGGGGGGGGGGGGGGGGGGGGGGGGGAATACAAAATATCTGAAATAACCTAAAAAATTAAAGGCACTTGCCCACCGTGCCCTCCCTGTAGCTCCGCCCCTGATTTGGGGTAAATTTAAGAAAAAAAATGTAAGAGAGAGAAAATATATAAATTATATAATATTTTTATTTTAAATATATATGTGTAGCGTTCAATGCAGAACCAACTTTTTGTACAGAACTTACAGAACCAATATAAACCATTAGATTATTTAATCAATGGTTGAGATGATTTGTGCCATTAATGTAATTATTGTAATTGAAAGAGGTGTTATGTAAAACAAATTAAATTAGTTAGGGGTATTAAAGGAATTTCAAAATTATTAATTTTCAAAAACTGTAACCTCCCTAATTAAGTAGGGCAAAACATTCCATCTTTTAATTTCGATCGTCTCCCTTAATCTTTAGCCCCCAACCTCCATTAAATTAAAAAAAAATGTTTGTGTTCTATTCTTGTCGTTTGATGGGGTGTTGCCATGTCGTCCCTGGTAATGTAATATTCATATGTGTTTTTTTGTCTCATGTTTGTATGTAATAGTATAGGGTGCACCATTGTTAACGGTAAAACGTAAGATATGTATAACTAGTTTGGACTCGAAAAGTAATTCGTTTACATGCTTTTCTTGTTAATCTCATTTTTCTTAATTTTTGTTTTGAAAAAAAATTGCTTTCATGTAATTCGGTAAGTGTGCATATATACATAAAATTAGTAAAAGGGGGCATATATGTTTAGTCCTGACAAAAATTGCTTTCATGTAATTCGGTAAGTGTGCATATATGTTAACATAATTTGTTAATATTAATTGGATATTTAGTTTCGGCACTTGAGTGTTTACAGGTTAGTTACTAGTAATATATGAAAAAAGTTTTTTGCATTTATTGGAAGAAAGATACGTGTCAAGATTTTGTCAAAAGGATGTGTTCCTATACATGTAAATGGTTTAAATTTTAAAATTCAGAATTGAGTTTTAGATTAGCGATAAGAGTTTAGAACTGTTTACTTCTTTGTCTTTATTCGTTAACTTTTATACCTATAGGCTTGCCTTGTAAAACATAAACATATACACTATATGCAAAAAGTAGCCACTTTTGTTTTAGTTATATACTATAGTTGTCTTCATGCGTGCTAGATTGGCACAACGTTGAATGGATAGTTTTTCATATATTGATAATAGTTTCAAGGCCCGCCCGTTGGGCGGGGTGCTTTAAGGTATTGTAAAAAAAAAACAATTTCATTTTTATAGTTGTTTGTTATTTTTTTTTTGAACGGCAAATTGAAATTAATAAAAAAACTAGCAAGAAGCTAGAAAATTACAAGGATATGGATTTAG